>MNPL01000683.1:0-16669 GCA_002081605.1 Tropilaelaps mercedesae | reverse complement strand
TATATATATATATATATATATATATATATATATGTACACTACAGCAATAAAAAAATCGCTGTTTTAAATTCGTAGTCTTAAGTATAATAAATTTGATCAAAATTAATTTAATATAGTTTATTTGAAAGACGTAATTCATTCAACAACAACATAAGGATTACAGATCTAATGCAAAAGCTACAAGATTTATCGAAATCGTCATCTAAACACTTACTGAAGCCAAGCGATAGAATGATACGATGAGTTTACTGGTAACTTTGTTTGCCAGTAACGGTAATATTCATTACTATTACTATTTCACCGCCAGTGCAGCCTAGAGAAAATCGAACACCGGGTTGTGGCGTGAAAAAGAGAAAGCGCGGCGAATTTGAAAACCAGCAGACACTCGAAATGCGAGGAAACAGGGAGCTGTGGGATGGTGCAGATCAGTTCGAATGGGCTACTTTAGTTTCGTTCATGACGAAGGCTATATACGTTTTTTGCAAGCTGAATTTTCATCTGTAAATCTAGCTACGATTTCTATTTTCAGACAGAAGGCGCCTTTCTTGTTCAAATTTACAATGAATAGTTTCAGAATTCTCTCTGTTCTCAGATTGCCACTGAATTTTTTGGAGTTGGCCTCTAACTGGTGCATTCGCGCGTTACTGAGTATAAGTACCGCCGGTCATTAATGGTTTGAATCTAACCTTACGTTAATGGACCGGAGATATTTTTCGAGCTAGGGCTTATTCGATCAGACTTTTGATAAAATTAGGATTGATATTATCGAGTGAATGCCGTTGAGGTCAGACTTTTCACCCGTTTGGCAGTATTTTTTTGCTACGGTAAAGTTTCTCCTTATACATTATGAAAAAAAATCATAGGTAACTTGGTTTACTCTCAATCTGATGAACATGTTCGAGTCCGCTGAATCATATAACTCATTTATGGGAAGAAAAACGTACCTTTTTGTTTAAACACGTCATGAAGGAATCTGATTTGTACACAGTCTATGGCATTTATATATTTACGTAGATGCGGTGTCCAGACTAAGCAACAGTAGGACTCAGTGGGCAGGATTCCGTCTTTTTAATAATCATGCCTTTGAAAATGCACCACTTGTGTTCTTAAGAATTAAGCAAGGCCATAATTATCACTTCTAGATCAGGAATCGAATTCCGAAAAGGAATAGAATTAAGATAGTACGTATAAGGCGTCTTCATTGAACTTGAAGCCGCGCGTTTAGGGACCGACATTGTTATATTACGCATAGCACAAGCGCTGAATGCGATCGATAGCAGGTTGAATTTATGTCCGAAGAGTCACCAAATAGTGTTGAGGTCGTTGGCATCGAGCTTATATTCTGATAGCGTGTGGGAGATAATACCTGAGATTGATTACAAAGAGACAGAACGTAATATAAGAGCTTTGTAGTACGAAAGTCATTGGTTTGCATGATTTGTTCGGCTTGAACGGTGTGTACCCTAAAGGAGCCTGAAATGATGTTGGACGTGTACTTGTAACCATACTTGAGAGTTTTTGAAAATGTAACTTTCAATCTGCCGCACGAAAATAGAATCGACTTGCAAGAAAGCAAGCTTGATCTAGATTAAGATTGATCCTATGCCAATTATAGATAAGCAGTCTATAATATACCTTATCAAATGCTATGAAAAAATAAAGGTAGATGCAATCAAATGAATTACGGTAATTAAGGATTCTGGTCCAGTATTAAACCGTGGAGTCAAACTGGGTAGCAGTAGACCTGTTTTCCGAAAACTCACCAAATAGGGACACAGCTGGTAGAAGGTTTGTCATCTGATCGGGTAAAAACCCTTTAGAAATTATTCCTGCTATAGACTTTTGAGTTACTAAAAAACAGTTATCGACGTTGTGCTTTGGCTCTTTGTTACGGTACAGGCGTCACATCTAACTTGCGAAATTTATCCAAATACTTTTTCGCCACCCCAGCAAGAATGACAGCGAGGTTTTTGTAGAAAATCTTTTTTTTGTGGAAAAAAAAATTCTTTTAACTATAACTAAACTTTACTATACTACTTTAACTATAACTAAATTTTTACCATTTGATTTTGACAGCTCGGCCGAAATCTCAAGAAGAGAACAATTCAATGCCATGTAATGAGCAGAGGCGATGTCACCAAAAAAGAGCCCAGACAAAAACGCTGTAGCAAAATCATCTTGAAAAATGCTTTTTCTAGGTCAGATGGCAGTTATTTATCAGTGTAATTTAAAATTCAAAGATCTGCCTTGCCTCGGGCTGACTCATGACAAAATAATACACCCTACATAATCCGATGTTGCATTCATTTTGAATCAACTTGTATTAGATGAGAGGAGCATATGAATAATCTATTGTTCTTTGCACATATTATGATAAATCAAAGTGTGTTTCTTGTAGGCACCCGCAAGGAGAAATTGAGCATATATACAAAACAGAACTATATTATAACTTTATATTCAAGAAAAACTTCAGATAATTAAAAAAACGATAATGAAGGCTGTGATTTGCACACTCTGTTAAAGCAACGCGTGAGTTTAATACGTTTTTTACTTTCTTTTATTTCATTCAAATTTACCTCGCGCAGTTTCATAATCAATCGTAGCATGTGTCCTAGCTAGCTCAGATCCACACTTAGAAGTTAGTAATACTTATAGTCTAGGATAGCGAAGAAGTGAATATGGCAACGATAAACAGTGATTTCGTATTTACAAAATGCTATGGAGAGAGCAAGCGAAATCATGATAGCTCGCTGTTATGTCGTCTGAGGGATAGGGACGGCCTCTTCTGTCTTTTTTTTGATTGTACAGGCAGAAATCCATGCTACTGAGAAACACACTTTTACAAGCAAATATTTGCTTCTGTAATCACCAATAATACTTTCGAGTTGATTGATGGCTGAAAAAATTTAATATAAAAATTTAAGATCTTAGTTTAACATCTTGAGAAAAACTTGTTTCGTTATGAGATCGATTTCTCAAGAGCAGGCGGGTTCATAGATTCTGTGGTAAAACTGTAAAATCTATGTGTATTGCATCCTAGGGGAGGTTAGTACAGTAAAATTTGGGCTATGGCAATAATAATATTAGAGATAACCCCAATTGCCCTTACTCATGGTTCAGACAAACACAGGCTGCGCGAGCTTTATGTAAAAGAGATATGAAAAGTTGATTCTATGAATGTATGTTATTCTCTCACGAGACGCGTGCTTACGAAATGCGTTATAGAGTTTAGGCGTCATGTCTTGGGCGACCGAATTGTTAAAATGTAGATAAAGATACAACTGTCTTTAACAGGATGAGATCCAATATCTAGCTACTGATGTGTAGCTAAATAATGAAAATAGATAGTGGATATTGAGAGTGAGCCTTCTGGTATAAAAAAGTGACTTAAAATTATGTTTAGCAACAGCAACAAGTTACTAATTCATTAATAAAGGGACCGTTGGTATTATAGATTGGTACATCAATATCTATATTTTCATAACTGTGCCATGTCAGTAAACCTACTGCACTAATATTATGCGAGTATTTATATGATCACAAAATATCCACATAATGTGTACTTGAGTCATAAACGCAATGCGATCCTGGGTTGTTTTACTTATATTGACATAACCTGTGTGAGCGTCTAATTCGTTTCCCAGAAACTTTTGGCGATATCTGCACGTGTTTGCAGAAGTTATGCAGGAACTGATTAAACCCTTAATTTATGTAGTTGGTCGCTGAATATAATAGACAGAGCAAACGGATATGGTAAACAATACCTGCTTTGATTAAAGCCAAAGGTCTTTTAGAGCATCGTGATAAGGCTGATTTTTAAACTGATGCGTTCAACAAGGAAAAATTCGTTTTATCTACTACTTGAATGGCTGTAAAAAAGATTAGTATGAAATCCTCTAACTAATAAAGTGTGGACCAATGAGCGTTAAATATTGGCTGATAGTTAATTTCCAAGAAAAGTAAGGTGACTCAGCACTGATTAATCAAACGACTATCAATTGTTCAAGAAGAATATTTTCAGCGAGTGAAAATAAATATGCAGCGAACGAATAATCTTTTTAATCAAACCGGCCTTGAAATACATAAAATCAACAGCTTGACAGGCGATGGTGATTTAAATAAGTCTTTTCTTGTTTTGGGGCTCATTATCAATCAGTACCTTACGTCCACGGTGTCGTTTTTGCATCGCGTCATAAGACGTACCCCATACATGTATATGTGCAACAACAGGTATCAAACTTGTGCACCTACGCGTCTCTTCCGGTACCACTTATGTAATATGTCCATATAGTGGTAATTTATGGATCTGTGGAAATGTCAAGGCAATGCGTTCAGAACAATAGAGGACTCAATGTTTTCAAATCGGAATGATAGCCGTCATATAATGTAAGCATATAATTGGTTGATAGATCACGAGGCACCGTTACCTAAGCTGTAAAAGCGACTAATGAATTCAAGTAGGTCTACTTAATGGAATAGAAAACAAAGTCGTTACAGTCGTCGAAATCTGTCAAGTTAAACGAGAATGGTGAAGCCTAATATGCGGAATTATGTAAGTAAACGTAGATTGTTATAATTTTATGCAATATTATCAAACGTTTTCATTGTCTCGATAATGACCTTGCGAATTCTGACGATTCTACTTTGTTCACAATGGCTTATGATTATTTGACTGACTGTCCACGCACTTTTCTAGAAGTTCTAGACAAATTAGTTTTTGCAAGTGGTAATACTTTCTACTTGGAGCTGCTTTTGAGATACTTCACTCGTTTTACATAGTGAAAAAATATATGTGCCACCAGTAGGATTCAAACTAGCAAACTACACATGTGCGAAAAACGTTCCGATTATTTGCCTGAGTGGGCTCTATAAAAATTTAAATGAATATCGTTAGTTGATTATCTAAGTAAATGAGAAACAGACTAGCGTGTTTTAGGGGCGCCTAATTGACGCATTATATCACTCCCAAGTGCTTATATTTGACCGTAATTTGATTTAAAATTTTACACTGTTACAATGTTATCTTTATTAGATTATTTAACGTGTTTATGAAGCCGTATCTGCAACGTTCTTGTTAAGTACTCTTCCTGAAGTGGCCACATTCCGCGATGAACGCCAGAAGAGAAAAACCAAGCCCTAACAGGAGTAGAATAAAGTTTCCCTGGACGTCACCTACGGCCAAAGCCTGAAATTATGGCAAGTTAAATATAGCTTCATTGTCCGCATAACAAAGTTTTTATAGAATAAAAAAATCACATTTTCAGTTTGCGTTTACGAGGCTTTTAAGCCTAAGGAAGACATGCCGTTGCTATTTGTATGTTGCTCTTACTTTTTTTTTATCTTTACGTTCACCATAATTTTATAGAATTCGAGTATACCGGAAGAACGTCTATATAGAATAACAATATATATATGTGAGTACCGTCATGTACGTATATATATATATATATATATATATATATATATATGACGATGTGAGTAATGTTATCTGCTTAGTCCTCCTCACGGTATATTGGGAACGGAGAAAACCTTTGGATTTAGTTAACACTTAGGCGATGCAGGCCCCTGGGGAGTCTACTCGGTACCCACTCCAGTTTCATACGGTGTGCTCTCGGACCTCTTTTTTCCAACTTCCAGATTTATTTTAGAGCTAACTTTTTCTTCTATTAAACTCAACCATGGCACTATTTATTGTTTCCATCGTTTTTTACACACTAGTGACCCTCGCTACCAAGAGATACTCTTGCTTTCCAGGAATTTCTTCCTATTGCGTTTCAGTTTTAGCGCACGCCGTATAGATTATTCTAGATTTAGACATCATGGCAAGCAGCGTTCGTTTTGTTGCTTCTCGAGCTTGGAGCGGCATTCCGATTAGTCTATTTGTGGTTTTTACGTTTCCTTGTCGCTAAAATGCCGTGCAGCCCCCTTGAAATCAATGTCCACCCCGTTGAGTGTCCGCTTAGTTTCTCCATACATATAGCTGCCAACGGGCATGATAGTCTCGCTCCTCTCCGGGAAATTCCTATGTTTTACGACAGGGCTCCGAGCGTAAATCACTGTAACCCTGTTGTGGTCACGGCGAACGTTTTTTCTTTTCTCATAGCATTGATAATGATCTGCCGCGTTCCGAGCGTTTAGAATATACAGCTGTTGTGCAGTGCAGTTCATCCGTCTTTGATATGACAACGAGTAACAACACCCTGCTGCAATGCAGTGTCCTTCAATTTCATCTTACAATGCTTTTTTGCAACACGTTTATATTCAAGATTTTTACAGCTTGTATAATCATTTTTCCTAAATCTCGAGCAACAGACTTTTTTGTCTCTAAAACAAGTTTGAAAACCTGAAAAGAAAGCGATCCGTAGGCTCTTTTCTTAACCACGCTGTATCAGCACTGTCTTACGGCTCACATTTACTAACTGTAAGCCAATAATAAAAAAGAAAACACTTCTTACCTTGATGTCGCTCTCAGCACTGGAAGTCTGCTTAGCTGTACACTTGTCTATATCCCGCATCGACCACTCCATCTCTTTTTCGAATAGGAAAATCTCGCGGGTTGTGTGAATACTAAAATGAACACTCCGAAACGCAAGTTGACAACATTAGGGCCAGTAGCCGTCTACCCTATATTAGGAATTCCCTTAGCAGCCCTTTAGCAAACGATTTGCCTGGATCTTCCGGTTCGACCCAAATATTTTTCAAGATACAAATTATATACCATATATCTCTGTACCATGGAGAAAAAGCAGGTGAAATTGATGACTTTGAAAGATAAGCGAGTATAAGCTATAAACCTTGTAGTAAGTTCCTACGTCTCCCCGAAATTATAATGCTCTCGAGAAAATATCTCTCTAAAATTTAGCAATTTCAATTTTATTGACAAAGGAAATAGTACTTTGAATAAGTTGAATGACCTACTGTCAAAGTATACGTACGCAACTTGGATTCTTTCTCGCACGTGAAACGGAACCTGACGAGACACAAATACGCCTCCGGTGTACGACCCAGCAGTGCCTGTAGCACACCTCACTTTGGGACAATACCCGTACTTTCTAAGGCCCTGTAGTTATACACAAAGCAAACCGTCATCAAAAGCCAAGAAAAGTATATATATAAGAGTTAATCAAGTCAGCCTACATTTTTAAAATGAAAAAAATCATCTACGTTTGATACTTTTTGTTGGAAAGCTGATGCTGTGACAATGTTTCGCATATAACTGGGGGGTTATATAAACTTTTTTGTTGTGTTTAGATTATTAAATATGTTACTAACCAATTTCATTACACTTTGCTTTTTAGCAATCTCCGAACTGATATCAAGTATTACAGTCAATAGAGGCTGAACCGTCTCTTGGGATGTAGCTCTTAGGGGTCCCACAACCAGGTCCAGTGCTGCGACGCTTTTCTTTTTCGTCAATGACCTTTGTGGGGGTCTAAACTTGAGAGGTACCTTATTCGCCTAAGGAGCTTCCCCATTGTTTTGCGCTTATCAAGTAAATAATATAGGTCGTCGCGAAACCGAAGTAGGACCCAGGATGTCTTTTTTAACCAAAACCAGATTTAGCCTTCGATTTAGTACCGACGGCGACCGTTCCTGCATCAACACCATAAGATTCAACTGTCCTGAAGTCGTTGATGCGGCTAAAGTGTTGGTTTTGGACGCGATCGGTTATGCTCGAAATTCTCCGAAGCTGAGATTCGTCAGAGATAAAGTTTGCGATGTTCATAATGTCGGGATGTGCTATTGAAAACAACACTTATTGGTAACCAAAAAACACTACAAAAAAAATCACAAAAGGTCATAAAAATAAATCAGCATATCGCGAAGGTACCACAACAAACTATGCATGTATCATTACGTGTTACATATATGCCACAGACGGTCCGCAAATGTCGCAAAAGTACTACAGGGACACCAAAACGAACTGTGAATACCGCTGCACACAATAAAGATACCATAACGTACTATAAAGGTACCACAACAAACCATAACAGATATTATGCCGCCCCACAGGGATATCACAGCGAACTACAAAAGTGTCATAGTATATTATAAATGTAGCGCAATGAATCGTAAAAATAACAGCGAGAATGACAAATCCAAAATGACACTACATTGTACCAAATATTGTGTTACAAAAACATCACGAACCACATAGCTATCAACTGGTTTGAAAATTTTCTTGTTCAGAGGCCCATTTTAATCACAGTGAAGGTATAAATAAACAAAATTGTCTGTAGAAAAGAATCCTCACATAGTTAACGAACAATTGACAATCCATTATGGGAAATAATCTTGTTAATAAAGTGAGAATTTTTAAACCAAGTGCAATAATTTTATTGGTTTACATCTACATGTAATTTTGACACAAATTTCACTGAAAAACCTCATACACATTTGTTTATATATTATTCTCAAAATTTACTTAAGAATGTTAAAAACAATTATAATTGACAGCAATTATATAATAAAACATTCTGGCGCACGTTCCTTGAATGTTCCACCTGCGAGTTCATTTTTTTCGGTTGATCACAACGTCTATAGACATATTTGTTTGCCGCCTGTCACTTAAATTGTTTATAAAGTATGGACTTAATCTAAAGAATAACAAGGATACTAAGATGTAACGAGTTAGCGAGTGTATATGTTCCTACCTTCAATGTAAGCGATGTACAACTGAACGCGTCGGAGGTTATAACAGCTTTTTTCAGGGAGACGTGTCTCATCAACTCAAGTGACCTAGGTCCTTGTCTATATATTCCTTTAACTGCAGTTACGCGGGATGCTAATCGCCTGAAGAGGCCGCTTTTTGCGTTCTGAAATATTATATAAAGTTTCCATTTCGTCAGACGGCATGAGGTTAAACTTGTTTGTAAAGAAACAGAATAAAATAACAATGATATGCACAAATAGGGTAATCGCTTTTAAAAATAGCTTAAGCACTGTAAAACGACAGTTAGTTTAATAAATCACGTTTTGAAATAGAGTGAAATAGAAAATAGAGGATTTCATTTGCTTGATCTTACAAAAGAAAGTGGTAGATTGCTATCGCCATAAAAATGGGATGTTACAAAAGCTTTTTTTGGAGCAGTTGGAAAAGCCTGATGCTCATGTGTCACTGGCGTCCAGCAGCGACTAGTGGGAGACTAAGAAACTTTTTTCTTCCCACTTTTCCTAGGCTCGAAACTGCCGTTTTTGTGCTACCACAGCAGTTTTTATGCCACCTAATTTCGTAACTTTATACCTTTCCCCTATTTTTATATTTAAGTTATCACGGACCAGTATCGGCTACGTTCAGATGCAGGATCAATGCCTGTTTGTCGCCGTTACCTAAATAGATGGGTCGAGCATTTGAAATGTATCTGATTCTCTTATGCCTCTTCTTGCTTTGCTTGGCATCTTCTTTTGACCTCCCCTGACTCTATAGTGAGTTTCGTTTTAATCTTTCGTTCTAATCTTTTCCCTTAAATTCTTTCCTTATAGTTCTTTTTCCTCGAATTTCCTTTAATTAGGTTCCTGCCTATTCTAGTGCCCTGCAGGGTATGTTCTGCGTTACAATCCTCCCCGGTCCAGCTTTTTTAAGTATATACTAGTGCAGTATAGTAGAGTATATACTAGTATATACTGCTGCTTCATCCATAAGCTCCCCGTGCGAATCAACTCATACCCAAAAGTTGAGTATCAATCAACCTCCGCGCATCTAGTTTTTTTGGTCGATCCATCGTTGTTTATTCCTCTTGGTGAATATTCGTGGTGACATTTCTAGTCATATGTAAGTCTTCAATTAGAAATCGTGAATTCCTTTTGCCAAAGTGTTTCACAGAGGCTTTTTGGTTAAGACCGATAGCGCTTCGTTCGCTACCGTCTGTTACACCCGGTTAGGTCTTGCGTTTTTTATCCGGGTCATAAACAGAGCTGCAAAGCCATAGGTGTACAGTAGCATTTTTATATTTTTTGGGGAATGTTTAAGCTATGGCAGGCCGTCATGGGCCAGATTCCAGAGCAAATTCTAGAACCAAGGCACGCGAAATTCCAGCAAAAATCGTGTGTCCATGGCCCTGACAACCGCTCTTCGATCTTCCAAGTATAACGAAATTATCAGGCGGAGGGTATATTGATATCCCTTTCTTCTTAGGCGCTTCCATAGTGCCTTCAATTCCGCTGTCTTCAGCGTTGCTAACACGCACTAAGACTATTAATAAGAGACCCCTAGCCTTTCGCGACTTCATACCGTGCCGAGGACGTGCTTTAGGGCCCCTAGCGTTGATCTTCCTTTTCTAAATTAGCATTGAGTGTCTTAACAATAACACAATTTCTTCTATTTCCCTGTTTAGCCTTCTAAAAGAATTTTCAGGTATTCTTCTCAAAATGTTTAAAAGGCTGATGAACTTGTAGGCAGAGCTGCCTGGCACATTTCTCGGCATGTGACTCAGGATTAATGTTGCCGTTTCTCACTTCTTCTTAAACATATTCTTTCTTAAACGCCCTGCTTACTACTTTATGGAAAAGACCCGGTCATATCCTAACCATAATTTCTACTATTTCAAATAGTATACCGTCCGGGACTGGAAGTCTTTTTTTTGTATTTTCTTAGGGCTGACTATCAGCCAACATTTAACGTCCTCGGTAGCAGGTTTTGCATTACTTCGTAAGACCGACCCCATATAAATGTGCACCGGCGGGGATCGAACCTATGCACCTACGTGTCTCCTCCGGTCGCAAGGCGCATACGGATGCACTACTGGGCCTGAAAGCCTGCCGGGTGCCAGCCATAATTAGCGTTTCGTCGATTCTTTTAAATCACATCTGGTATGGCCACCAGGTCCACCTAAAGGCATTTTCTCCCCTCCGTGTCGGAAAGGAGGCGGATGCAGACTCCCGCAACGGGTGTGGGGGTGTTTCAGAAGTGGACCCTTAAGCGTCTGCTGATTCCAGAAGAACTTTTAACCGAACTATTCGCCCTTCGGATTCGTTTGCTCAGGTTCCCGTGCCTTCCGATCACTGCCAAAGACTTGCCACGTACCTTGAATACTGTTGATAAGAACGATTCTTGCTGAACATAAATACGGACTTTCTCGAATCGAAAAAGATCATCATAACTGTTGATGTAATCTTCAGTCTTTTTGACCGTCATTGAAGAAGTGAGCTGTGAGTTAAGAAAGGTCATGAATGTTACTGACATTCCTAACAGGAAACCTAAAAGGCAGAGCCGAAACCAGTTGCTTTGGCGTCGGGCTTCACCTGAAATGTATTTCAAATTGTTATATCATACTGAAATTAGACGTAGGTACATAATGAACTTGAAATTTCAACTCCAGGTAGATATTTTGGAATACATTTTATAGCTAAGTGAAACTCAAATTGAATGTTGCAAGTGAGAAAGAAAACAATACACCAGGTGTGGTATTATGAATTAGTTTTGTGGCGTCGTTTTTTAGTTCCGAACGCCCTTAAGAAGAAACTAAACCAATTTCCCTAACCTTTCTGTTGGAGGCACATTCAGGAATGCCCACAAAAATATCAACGTGTAGTCTAGTCTATTCCAAGTTATATAGGTGCAGTTTACTTGCCTTGTGGGAATAAACGGGAAAATATACTCCAGAGAAAGACGAAATAGGACTCGTCGGATTTTTCATTCCAAGGGTTGAAATATCTGTAGATATTCAATTTACATAGACAGCAATGCGAGATTAATCAGACCTATACAAACGTTATCACTATAGTCGTTGTGTACAATGTCATCAAAGTAGTGGCATCAAGGTAGTGACAAAAAATTAACAATATTTTTATGCATACAAATAGTTAATACGTAATTTGTTGTGTCAATTACGCTATGCAACGATCAACTGGTATTCATCCTAAAGTTGGTGATATTCTTGTGCATAAAAGATAATCCAAGAGTCTTTATAAATTTTTAAACACTCATAAAATTAGTTGCGGTTGATCTTCCCACGACTTTTGTTTGGAATAAAATTGGTATTCGTTAATATAAATATTGAAATCCATTTTTAGTATGGTAAAGGCACTAATATGTGTAAGATATTTAACTCGTTTGTTCCATTATGGTACTCAAATAGTAATGAATATATACAGAAAGTGTCATTTTAGACGATACACCCCTTAGCGAGCAGAAAAAACTTGATCAAAATTTTTAAAACAAAATTTATTGTTAGATTTCAACGCATTCGTTTATGAAATAAAATCAGTGAGAGTTTTTTCACGTTGTGTATATAAGCTATTTTTCAAATAAAATTAAAATTTCTAATTTGTTTAAGGTCGCCACAATAAATTACGTTCCTATTTAATTCTTAGCTTTAGATAATACAGTCCGTACTTTTTTCTTTTTATTCTACCTCTCTCATGTTAATTTTTTTATTTTTGCTAGTTATTTATACTATTTAACGGCCAAAAGGGCACTATTGGAGAGTAAAGATCTCTTATTTGTAGTGCTGTAACGATAAGATCCTTAATGTAGCAGACACATTTAAGACGACTAGGCTGGCGGACCTAGAACCACCAAGAGGGATCTAAGCATAAATCTTGGTGTAATCATTTTAAGGGCTTATAATAACCAAGTACTGGTTTGGATAGCAGACCAGTGGTTCTACAACTATTAGAGACCTTTGGAGGCTGACTAACTGTTCCAGTATTAACAAAGAGCATGCATCACAATCGCACATAAATTTAAAGGAACTCACATTGAATTACTTGTCGGGGATAATTCAAAACTGACATCTAAAAATCGTTGGTATAATAAATGTATCTTAAGCTTTATTTTATAACTTACAGATGCAAACACGAGATCATAAACATGGATTAGAATAGGTAGTATTTGAAATGTTAATGAGTATGACAACAAGCTTGAAAAATTGAGGAATTTAATTCAAAAGAGCAGAGTTGTATCCCACAAATATTCTATTAAAAATTTTGTGATGGAACATCGTTGTGCAATACCTGGCGATTATCCAGCAAATGAATGGGAGTGTAATAATAGATATTCCCACAGCAAGCCACACATAAAACTCAAAAGCATATACGAAGTTGAACGGATCGATCACCTGAAGCCATGTTTGAATAAAGACAAAAAAGATATACGTTGTTACGTATTCAAGCTTAGTTGGATTACTGTACAGCATACTTACAACAGTAAAAAGTTTAGTGATTTCATATGATCGATGGTATCACGCTAGGCTCGCATTACGCAAGTTGACAAATATACAAAATACACTTGTCGTCGCTATAATGGCTTTGGATTGTTAGTTGCTCAACGGTCATGACATAAGAAATTATGCGATGCAAGAGCAAAATAACCTCTTAATTTATGTTCTAACTAGAAGCATAAATGCTTTGTGTGCTAAAGAATGCTCCCAATGCTTGGAGTATCGAAGAATACCTCGAGTAACCATAGATACGCGGGGTTACGCGTTCCGTGTCTGCCTGACGGGTCTTCCGTAACTCTCGCGCCCCACGCAACCGAATCTCACTACCTTGCTTTTTACATAGTACTGTTAAGGGAACACATTCTTTTAATAAAATTTTACATCCATCCACTGCGGTGCTAAGCAAACAGAAGATAGCATAAGGAATTGTTCACATAAAATTTTTAAGTTCACCGTCCGCGCAGCTTCCGAGGCTTTTGGTTATTCTATTCCGTCGTTGTTTCCTGGAGAGTAAGACTGTTCTACCTATCGAGTGTGATCAGGTACGAGTACCTCTCGTACATAGCTTTTTTTACATGGACCTTATGTGACGTCCTAAGCTATAAGTGAGAAAGGTTCGAAGTTATATATCTTCATGTTAAAGGCTTGGGCTTAGCGTGGTTATCTCGTATGCACGTACGCAGCCAGTACATGTTTTCTTCTCAAATGAAATGCGATAGTGTGCTGGCGAATATATTAAAAACACCGTATAAATTCAATACATAGAGTAACAAAAACCTGATACAAGAAACCTTGGCTGGGCTCCATGCAAGTAAACGGAAATTTGTAACAGCTATCACAGCTTCTTCCGCCAAGAGGAAACGTTCTTCGTTCACAGTTGCAGGTCCCAGAAATACGTCAATTTCCTATTGGTACAGTAATAATAAAGAGGTAATGTTAAGCGAGATTTATAGTTTCAAGTGGAAGCTTCTTTAACCTGTGAAGGAATGTAACGATGATTAGATAAAGGTTGTACGAATGAATATACTCCCTAATTTTTTTTATTTTTTGTTGGCCGGTAGCTTTAATACTAGGTTTGATTATTAACAACATCTGAATTCATAAAAAGTTCTGTTGACATTTTCCCTTCAAACTAATTTACCTTCTATCATTAATATAATTATTAAATTATTATTGTTGTTATTAAATTCTGGCTTTAGGAAAACAAAAGTTGACAACTCTATATCTCAATACAGAAAAGTATCTTTACAAAATGTGTTCTTAAACATTAAATATAGATCGGCGACAAAAACCGTTCAGAAGTTAGAAGCATGAAAAATTATCATGCGCCGGTCTCAACTGAGGGAAAAACTTGGACGGTAATGAGTCTGACACAAAGAGACTTCCAAATCCAATAATCAGAAATATAAAAATAGCTTTGAAATAGGCGCAAAAATAACAGCACGAACTACAGCAATATGGGTTGGTCGTTGTACATACGTTACGTTGTATCAATCCCATGATACCTGTGTAAGATCCATTTATAAGTCTCACACCGTGATTCATGTCAACGTCTGACGTAACAGATATTCTGTAAAAAGGACAAAAAGTGAAAGGATTATAAGTGCAACCTTGCTGCCACATCTTTCAGCCAATATGATTCAGGAACTCAAAACGAACGTACCTATAGCAAACCCGTTGACATTTGTTTAGTCTTGTAGTTTTATATTTTCAAGTGTTGTTTTTTTAGTATTGCTTTAGAAAGATTTAAAAGCATACTAATATTTAACTGATATTTTCATGCAATCAGTTAAGTGATTGTTTGTTGAAAAAGTCTGTTAACAAGCGATGAAAAGATTCAATTTTAGGATGGCTGTATTTATTTTTAAAGCAACTTGCCTGTATCCACTTATTGATTGAATGGCTCTGACATGTTCCGCCACTGAGCCTTGGATCATCACATGATCACCCACGCGTTTATGCATAGTAAACGGAGGAAACTTGAAGAGCAACATAAAATAGACCAACAAAGAGAAAACGTCCACTAATAAATCGTATGAAATAGGTGATATACAATTTAATTAACTATAAATTTCTGATTCTTCAGCATTGGTTTTACGCTGGGTTTTGGTTGTTCAGAGATTTCGAATGACTCATGTTTCTACGCACTGCAATTAGTCTGCGGTTCCCAAAACAAGCGGCAACTCTACTTTGAGCATGCCCTAGGGTAAAAGCTAAAGCATATTTTTTGGACAGCCTATCAAAGCTTACTTACTGAGCCTGTAACGCGAGCGCTTGGAGGCCACGTTATAGTTTTCAAGCGGAGTCCCCTGCTAACACTCCACACTCAAACCTTGTTGATCCGTACGGCGTTCGATAGCATTCGTGGTCGAAAATTGCGATGACAAATGCTTATATACCATGGTTGACAAACATCTCATCCTCGGAGAAAATCTTTACAACTCCCTTAATAGAGACATACAGTCTTTCTTCATTATATTTACATCTACACGATTATAATCCGTAAGAGTAAGTAATTCGTCTACAATTAGCCTTGTTTCCAGGAACTTTTATCTTAAAAGGCCAATTTAAGGCTATACACTATCAAAAATAAGACCTTGAAGGCATACCGAAACGTGGGACATTCAAATGCGAAAGAGTCAGTTTTAACTAACGCCGTAGTATTGCGGTAGCTGTACTATAATCTTCCACTTTTGATCATGGTTGCAGTGACATTTAAACACCACGGGGTTCATCAAAATACGCATATGAGTGTTAAAACGTCCGTACTGCGGGCTGCGTATTTCAAATTTCTGTCTAATTTGCAAGAAGAATTGAAATCTCGAAATAACGGCATAGTGTACACTACAACAACTCATTGAAAGATGCAAAGAAATCTGCGAACTTGCTAACCAATTTCGTTTCTAGTTAAGCTTTGCTCAAGGAAAGTAACTCACCGAATAAAGTTTGAACCGAAAGAAAATTACTTGTGCGTGGAACTATGCACGTAAAGTATTGAGCAACTAATAAGACAGAGTTTATGCTGTGGACTGCTTAGTCAAATATTTATTCAAGTTCATATTTATTCATGTTCGTCAGCTTTGCTGGGATATCTGTAGACTCGGCGTGATTTATAGCAGATGGTAGCCACCAAGAGGTATACCCCTTGTACTAATGGCACAACTAGAAAATTCATTAAAATGCGCTGTTAGCGAATCTGGGGCTTGCTTTGCTTTGAAGCGTGCACCGTTCAGATCATATTCGTCGTATTTGGTCACGTTTGTTACGTTATCATCTTGCCTTACTTAAGGACATATAATAATGCCAATCAAGTTAAGTGCACTATGAAGCCATGTGACTTAATAGGTTTCTTGACCGCAAACTTCGTTCCGTGTAAAATTTTCGATAAAGCAACTGTGAAATACTTTGCTTCATAGCTGGGGCAACTACGCATTGATTCGTCGAGTAACTATACTTACATTGATAACAGCGAGTCGAAGGAATTTTTCCGTTATGTTGAATTTTTTTTT
>MNPL01000679.1:0-12750 GCA_002081605.1 Tropilaelaps mercedesae | reverse complement strand
TATATATATATATATATATATATATATATACTCATATACCCTGATATTCTAAGCATGTCACGGAATCCCATTCGTTCAATTATATGTATTAACGACAAGCTCAAACTGCCGTGTTGGCCGGAGTCATTACCGGTTGTACCTAAAATATTAAAAAGTAATAATATTAATAATACTAATAAGACGACTAATATTAATAATAATAGTAATAACTTTTATACGATAGTCAGTACAATAATAATGTTGATAATCGTATTGTACGTATCAGAATGAAATCGAAATAATTTATTGCATTGACTTCTATTTTCTAGTCTTGTATGATGTTCATGTGAATATGAGAGAACGAAACGAGAGAGCTAAAGTAAAAAATAGAGTGAATGAAACAGACAAATGCGACAAGCAAATGTGTCAACCAGTAGCCAGTGAAAAACTGATCAAGCGCCGTCAAAAAGGGACGACGATGCACAATCAATAAAACAAAAATCGATCTATAATGATGTGTTGTTTTTTGAATTGTTAATGTATTGGCCTAGGTCAGTGCTGGGAAAATAGCTATAGCTTTGAGTTGTTGAGGTGAAGTTGCCATTGGTTAGAATAGAATTTACCCGTATAAATGTACGTGAGAATGTAGAATGGCTGAATACGTATTTTGCGTAGTTTGTTAAGAGGCTAAACTTGAAACTTCAGAACATCCTAAAAATACCTGGTAAGCATTACTGCCCCTGCCAGTACCAAAAGTGAGCTGCCAGCACTGTCGTTCTAATATATACGTTCATTCATTCCTTCCGGAGTCGTCTATATGATTTCCGTATAATAACGAAGCTTGTCGTTCTTCTGATATTGTCTTGCATGCATGGCCTCATGATTTACGTTACTCGTTTCTCTTCGTCAAAGCTGCATTTTCGTAGACGCAGCTCATCATTGATGAAAAGATATATTTGGACATTTCGACACGGACATATCTTCTTCAAGTCCTCCATTCTTCAAGATCACCTGGACTTGCAACGCAACGTTTTCATCATCGGCACAGACGTACTCCAGTCATAAATGTCAGAATTCTCAAAACGCTTTAAATAGTTTATGAAGTTGCCCCAATGATTATCCTTACCGTTTTCACATTACTAAAACATGGAAAAATTCCAGTATGATAGAGAACGCAGTACGTTTGGCAAGCCATTCGACCTACGTTTTATGTAAAAATAAATAGTTTCAGTTTGAAGTTACCGAAATCATGAAGCGTCTTTTGTATATTTTCATGTGCCAGGCTGCTTAAACAATTGTTAAATTCAATTATTAGTATTGTCTAGTAGCGCCGATCTTTAGGAAAGAGTTCAATAAAAAGGTTCCTCTTGATGGACAGTCCTCAATAATCCAAATTAAAAACGTAAAACTGAGTTCAACAGCTAACGTCAAAGCAAGTAGTTTGACTGGAAGGATATCTTTCTTTATATAACTTTTTACTTTCAAGCCAATAACAGGCTTACAAACTTTTAATGCCTGCCCTTCTGGAGGTGCCTAGAAGCCCTGGTTTATCTGGTTCTACCAGTTACCCGGTTTTCTCAGATATCGATTTTGTACCCCTTCACTTCGTAAGCTCACCATGAGACCCATGGAATGAAAAAGGCACAACGGTTGCATCTATATTCATTACAGTAATTGAACAGATTTAGCTCGCGCTATTACCAATAAAGTTGTAGTCAGTTAATGATGATGAGCGGTATTACTATTTACCAATTATTGTTATTCTTATTATTATTATTAAATATGGTATTAATCATCCTCGGAACTGTCCTAAATATACTCGTTTCGATTGGTTTGAGGACGTAACATAAATATCTGTTCGTGTGCTTCAATAGTAGCTTTGAGCGTCAAAAACCGATCGTGTTTATCTAGACATAAATTAACCTCTCAGCACCTATTACGGTATATTTTGTTAACAGAAAATATTAGCTAAGCGGGATTTCTATTAGCTTGATCGCAGGCTTCCATGCCCCAAGGTCTACTCCTGCGCTCTTCGCATGCAAACCTATAAAATATCTGAGGCAAACAGACAAAGTAGACGACTGCATGTATTTTTTGTAAATGATCGAAATTAGCCGAAGCCGGACTTATCACAACCATAACTCGTTATCTATATCTGTGATGATATGTTGAACTATGTCTTAATCATGTGCTGACTAGAGACGAAAAGTAGGGTGTGCTAATATTTGGCATCATAGCAGCTCAACTAGTTTGATAACAAAAAAAGAATTAGTACCTGTGTCCTGTTGAAGCCAGCACGAGTTTGACGACATCCTCAAGGCGTCATTCGTTCTGAGGTACGACACTCCGATTGAAGGATAACTGCAGACATAGAAATCTGGTTTCATGAGCATAACTAACACTAAGTAGTGTGACGTTAAAATCAACCTCTACAATGCGAGTGGCAGACGAAGCGTTAATCAGTAAGTATACGTCGCTTAACAAAGAAAAATGAATTATTCTACAGCGTGACAGCACACTACGAATAAGGCCCGAAAAGGAGATCAAGAGTTTGGAATGAAAAATGTTGCCCCACACATCTTATTTGCACCTTCTGCCCTCCATTAGACATTTACTTGATCTGCAACAGCACTTTAAGTGCACGAAAGCGACACAATGTGGAAGATCTCAGGTTCAGAATTGGAACTTTATATACGAGTTCGTAATGATGCTTGACTAGATAGGCGGAGGTTGTCTAGATTATTCTCTGTTAATTAACAAAAATTATTTCTTTCTAATGCTTTGGGAACGAAAAACGATGGCGCTAAAAATGTATGCAACGCAAACGTAGGAAGCACCTTTTTCTGACTATACATAAAAACGTACTTTTTGAAGACCTAGATTTAATAAAACCCATATTGTACAATTAGCCACGCAGAATTTCAGCAGAGAAATGTATATTTGTCAGTCTAACTTAAAGAAAACGCGTACAATTTTCTGAAACTTATTAATTTAACAGTAAATTGTTGAGTGTTATTTTATAAACTAAGCGAATCATACAGCGAACACATCATGAAAGACAATTGAAATAAAACTTTTATTATAAAGATTATCAGCCATATCATAATATCTAGTATTTACGATGGATTCCAACAAGTGTATTTGCCTGCCGTGCCACTCATTGCTAAAATAGAGCCTACAGATCTAACAAACTTCACTTTCTTCAGCTTAAATTAATGAGACGTGCAGTTAGTCGAAATTAAATTTCACGTTGTCGCATCTAATCACAGTTAAATGTCTGCTTCTATAACTACCAGTAATTTGCAAACTAAAAGGTACGTCACATGAAATCAGAATTCACACGTTAAATTAAGGTTACACAAGAGCTATTTTAGAATTTGCGACAGTTTTACGTAGGCATAATACTAAAAGTAAATACAAACTTCAGTATAAAGTGGTAATGCCTCAATGATTAATGGCGTATTCTAGTCGAGAACTCGAGCGAACACTTCAAAACGCAAATTCGGCTTCATGAGGTTTGTAGAAAATAAAAAGCGGCAAAAAAGTTAAGATTTGAAAATCACGTATCAGGTTTTCCGTTAAAATTTGAATTTTCAAGTGGCGGTAACGATACTTAAATGCTTTATGTATACCTAACTAACTACTTAGATCTACGGTTGAAAGACGAACAAGTACCCATAGATTTATAAGGCCTTCGACATTGTTTCAAGTACAGCTACGATGAAGCGTCTTCATAGCAATTAAATAAGTAGGAACGCTGTTTTCATGCATCTAAAACACTTACCTTAGCCACGTCATGAAAGAAACTGCACGCAGGTGTACTTTCAATACCTTTTCAATGTGGACAATTTTTTTGGGTAGTTACTATTAATAATCAAATTTTAGCTTGACAACATTTTTCGAACGTCACTTTTTTTTACCGTATTTAAACCTTAACTATTTCAATAAAATGGTTTGCGTTGTTCTTTTTGAACGGTTTTCATATTCTACACATACACGTTTTCGAGGTGCGTTATTAACTTGTCTACTCTAGGTGAACGTTGTTAATTAAACCTTGCTAAGAAATAACGTTGTCATTTACTAAATTTGCGCTTGTATCAAAACCTGTGTACTGTCTTAAAACTGTTTATGTTCATACTTAATAGCACATGTCGTGCATGGTTTTCCGACATAATTTCTATTCTTGAATGGTTTGTCAATTTTTACATGTACCAGCCTATCTTATTACTCATTAGGTGTCTCCTTTCGACTCTTTTATTGTATGCCTTGAAAATAAGAATGAGACAAAACTAAGTTTAAGCTTCGTTTTTTACCGAACGTTCTTGTTTAAATTTAAATAAATTTACGAGGCCTGCATTAATAAAAGATTTTTCAAAGTCCCTCCTATCTTCAAACATTCATAAAATCAATTGCAGTTGAAGTTTTGTTTTCAAAATTAATATGCTAAAAAGTTGACATAGTTGAGTTCTTTTTCGCCAAATAAATGGTGTCAATTTTGATGGGTAATATTTATATTTTGAGTCATCTTCTAAAATTACCTTAAAACAAATATATAAATAATATTTCATAAGGGTTTGTTTCAGAATAACTCTCACAATTGAGAATGTGCGCGGAAAGTTTCATTGCCAACCATAACTTTTTCGGATGCAAGAAAAAACACGATTTCTTGAGAATATTTGAATCTTAGTGCATTCATTTGTTAAAGGAGACCTCAGTTGGGTACTATCCGTTGGGATTTTGTAGCGCATGGATGCGCCTTGACCAATATCCGGTTAAAACTTTACACATATGATTGCTAATATGATTAATACACTCTCCAATATTGATTCATCAATGATCAGCGATTTGCTAATAAGCAGTGTGGTTTTCAAATCTATTTCCTTACGGAAGGTCACGCACCCAGAGAATTCTTTTCCAGAAATTAAATTGGCTCAATAGCTGTGCAACGTGGTATATCGTTTTGTTAAAAACAATATCTACTAACGCAGACGGCTCTAGTAGCTGTTAAAGCAAATTATATTACTCGACTATTATATCACGATGATGGTCGCCGTTTACTGGCTTGCAAAAGAAAGGAGGTTCAGTAGCTTCTTGGCACTACACCAAGCTGATACGTATGGCGAATGTAATAACGGCTACATTGAACGAATGAGACGTGCAGTTAATCGAACTTCCCTTCGATTTGCAGATTTAAGACGGACGACTTGAGTTTGAACCAAAAGAAAAGAGATAATCAAGTGGAATCAAGGAATAGCCAGGCAGAAGAGCCGAAAAATATTGACAGAACTGGACTAAAAAGTGTGAAACACCGCCACCATCGAGATAGACGATCTATGCACTTCGCGATGAATTCAACAAGACCGATCCTAATTGCAATGCCCGAAAAGTGGTCGACTGGCTACTGTAGATCGCCCCCGGAGAGCGATGTTACTATGTTGAACTTCCATGGAGTACCCCCACACCTCAAAATGTAGCGCTTTTTCGGAACTGAACATTTACCAAAAATTTATAACACGTTAATAATTAGTTAAGCTCTAGAAATGTATCAGGTGAGACTTGTTTATGGATTGTTAGAAAATAATTGCATTGTTTACAATTTTACGAAAAGACTTTAACTGAAAAGCAACCGGTTAACTGTGTTTTTAAAAAAAATTACATGGTCTCATGAACTCAGGTTCTCATGAACCACTCACTTCAAATTCTCAGGTTTGCGTCAGCCGTCATTATTGCGTCTTCAGCAGAAATACCCCATGAAAATTTAGAAGACCAACCGAATCAACCTGAAATCGCGTTAACATGCTGATAGATAACATCCAAAACTAAGAACACAATAATGATAGCTTTTATTGTCAACAGGGCGAAGTGCCTCCGCATTATGTCGTGACGGTTTGTGCATTTCTGAAAACTTCCTAACAGATGGCCAACGTACACGAAGTTCAGTGAAGCCGTCCCCTTGGACATGATATTTCACCCCGCTAGACTTCTTGATTAGCGGTGCTGTGTAAGATGAAGCTTTTCACTAAAACCACACCAGTCAGATAATACGATTCGATACATTGAGAAGCTTGTGAAGAAAACAACGAGGATAACGAACTTTGTGAAATTATATGTTTTCCATTGCACTGTGCAAATAGCAATGCTGTTTCATTGAAGGGCATTCATTATTGAAATGAAATGCACTGTACTAAAATCAAATTGTTGATATTCGATAAAACCTTAATTATCGTACCCAATGTATTTTGGGCCTCATACACAGCGCACAAGACGAAATGCCTACCCTTAATATCACTCATACAGCAATTTAGTCTGCCATTTTTCTGCCAAGCTAACCTTTGCGCTTCTAAAGAGATATAACACTTAACGGAAATAGAAGTAGTATGTAAAAAATATCTGGTATATAGCACCATTACTCATTTTTCTCAATTAGGGTAAAATTCAAACAACACTTGAAGTAATATTAAGCCAGATATAATCTGAAAATATTGACGGGTGAAACGCCATAGGCTCGAAGAACACATCTCTGCACCGTTAATAAATATTCTATTATATTTCTTCTGAATACATATTTCAGCATTAATTAAATTGTGCTCATCATTTAATCTTGGAGTTATTTCCTGCATCTACTTTAAAAGTATTAAAGGCCAGTACGATCAATGACCTTCAAGTAATCGTCGTTTCCATTTTTACATGCGTACAATGCTCTTGCTTGCAGAAGTTTTATTTTCATAGCTGGGGCCACGTTTTAGCAGCCTTAAATGGGTTCCTCTGTCAGACCAATTTTGTCGTCGTAAGATTGCAACGACATATATTTGTTTTGTACGGCGGAGACAACTTGTATCAGCTATAGTTACTCGGTTGTTTAATCAATCTGTCAGCGTTTTCTCAGCACCTGCTCTATTTCCATATACTAATAATAGAAGTGCTACCGTAAATCCCCCACGAATGATCCTTAAATGCTAAAAGCAGTTTCATCTTTACGTTTAGCTAATGCAGGTAGCGGAAAAAATAGACAGGTCAACACTGGGAAAGGATGGCTCTTATAGCACTTGGAAACTGAAGTTATGAAATGTAAACTTGTAAAACTTGCATATTAGTTCCGATGAAAAAGGAGTTTCGGCTGTTGTTGCAGAATGCTATTACTGACAATACGACTGACCCCGAAACTTTAAAATGAACTAACTGACCCGTTTAAGCAGTATTATTATAAAAATTGCGACATATAACTATATGTTTGAGTATTTTTAAAATATGAAACGGCAGTTGTTTGAATTGCTCGAAGTCTGAAGACACTAAATTAAATGACATGCACCCAAGAGCTTCCCTGTTGTACATGCTCAGAGTTTGAAATACGTTGCGTACTTTTCGTGGCTTACTGACCAGCTTGAAGACAATTTTATGACAGTCAATTATTGTAACAGTTAGTTTGTCGTATTCTTTTAGCAATTGAGCAACTATAGCATTAAATCTGAATGAGTATCTAAAAAATATCGTGCTTGAAGCTCGCTCTTTATTAATACAGGTCAGTAGGTAGAAGGCCAATAACGAACCGTACGTTGTTATCTGTGTGAACCATATCTGCGGAGTCAAACGACCTTAAGAAAAGATCAAAATTGTTTTACTAGATTATACAACACGTCAATGTCACTCCCCCAATTATATTCATTACTATAATTTGCCCGTTATTACTTTTCAACAATAATTTTATATTTCGGGAATTACACGGAATAGGGTACACGGAATGGCTATTAATACTATAGATTAAAGGTGAAAAAGGATGAAAGTGATAAAATTTTGCAACACCACGCACAGAATGGCAACACTCAGGATGCCAAAATTTTCGATACCCTGGTAGTAACTAAAGGAATAAACATGTCGTCTATCATAAGTACTGTCGTCAGAATTTTCGAAGCCGATGTTTTAGCAAATGATAAGACATCGATTTTCTCATTACTACACATTTCTAGAAGGTAAACACCGCTTCAGCAAAAAGTGACTCCCACACTACAATATGCAGACTAAAAGCCCTGGATGCATAATATAAAGTAGAAATGTCAACTATTCCCAATTAGTGCAGTCCAAATAATTCGTAAAATCACTTTTACTCGGTCTAACAGGGCAGTATGTTGACACTTGATTTTTATAGGTTATGGCTCATATTATTGTCTCCCCCAATGGACGCGATAGCTAACTCCAAGTACGTAGCAAATCTTATACATGAACAGAAACCATCATTCGAATCAATCTAACGGCCGTAATAGTTAATGTAAAAGCAGCACTCATCTGGCTATTAAAGGAACATGTTTATTTGTCTTTTCAAAACCAAAGTTGATTGCTAACAAAATTGCATTTACTTTCAGGGAAATTGTTTCATCCCTTCTAGAAAAATAATATTGTAGCTGTTGTGTAGACAGCTTTAGAATTCCATTTGGTATATAGAGATTTGACATGCTTAAACCAAGCGCGTTATTACTGATCGAGTTTGATTATTAAAGCATGCTTACCTTTGCAGTCAGTGTTAAAAATTATAATATTTTAAAACTCAGTGACATCTGTAACAGTACAAAGTGGACAATAAAATGTAAAATTAAATTGCTTCCATTCGGAAGGAAATTATTTCAAAATCGATTTAATGCTTTTATAGTTTTCCGTATACTTTTTTTTTGCCTTGAACAGATGTTGAATTAAAATGGGCAGAAATCAAGTGCAGGGGCGGCAAAATGTTTCTTGATACTATGTTAGTCTAGCGTATCTTCATTGTATACAAACATGATTAACAGCATTTTAATGGACAAGCCGCTGGTAAATATCATTGACGTTTTTATAAAGCCTTTATCTCACGTAATTAAAATTGCTCTATCTTGTCAGGCAGATATAGAAGTTATATGGCCCATAGGTATTTTGAGTTCTTACTTCCTGAAATAAAAAATCTAAATACCCTCTTCCTAAACAATAGTTTTTGTTCTGGCCCTAGCACACTAATGAATCCAACTCTTAGTAATGGCAAAAACCCGACATTAACCTATAGTTACAATTAACCTATAGATCTATAGGTTAATTTCCACATACACCCGAATTTCATTGTTTCATCAGCTTCATCAGCTATGTTAAACCAGGTCGCCGTTGACTACACATTATCCTTCACCCATTTACTCACCCTTATTTTGGGGTTAGTTAGCGATGTTTCGTGTATTCAAAGCTTTAAGCCTTTTGTTCACATCGAATTGAGCAAAAAACTTGCCTTACCGGGCAGTGCAGTATCATGTGGCACGATTAGTGTTCAGGTCAGCAATTTACAGGTACTATTTCTTGTGTTAAATCCACTCTTACGCTTTTCTCTATGATTTCGATTTGTAGCTCTAACGCAATTTCGATTTTTCCAACCGCACTGCAACAAGGCGGAATACCCGCGCGAAATTCTTGGAGCAGACAGGATCGGCGGCCAAGACAAATCATCTGGTAGCAAACGCCTCTCAGCTCGTGGTGCCCTCTGGCGTCGGCCAGCGATTGTAAACATTGGCTGGTTGTCTCCGAAGCTAGCAGGCGCTGATGATCGGCAACCAGGCAGAGTTATTGGTGTAGGTCTGCCGCTGTATACACTGCTGCTGTTGAGCTTGTAGACAGGCAGACACATACAGTGGAGCGGAGCAGGGGGGAGGAAAATTTGTCGTTCTGAGCGTTTTTTCGTGATTTGCCGGCGCTAGTGAGCCGTGTAGTGTAGGCTTGAGTGAGGCCTGTGTCATTGGCGAACTGCATCAGCTGCTTGTTCGAGGTGGCAGTCGTCGAAGATCGACTGACATCACTTGCGATTGCATTCACCCACTAAGCGCAGCGACCCAACTGATTACGACGGACGGCCGCTTATCGAGTCCACCGTAACCGCCGCCGTCGGCTAGCGACTTAATTCTATACAATTCGGTAAGCATATCTATTTTAGGGCTGACCATCAGCCAACATTTAACGTCCACAGTACTGCTTTTAACATTACTTCGTAAGACGGGCCCCTGTAAATGTGCAACAGCGGGGATCGAACCCGTGCACCTACGTGTGTCCTCCAGTCGAGAGGCGCAGGCGAATGCGCCAAGCCACCGAACTTGACTAGATATGCATGGTAAGCATATCTATCTAGCGTCAATCTCTAGCGAAAGTCGTCACACGGCGGCAACGGACATACAGCCAACTCAGTTGTAGTTGAACGCTACATCGTGCCGCAACACCTTGCTTGAGTCGACGAAACCTATGGAAGAGTAAAGCGAAATCGAGGGCCTGCGATGAAAATTTCTTTGCCTCCAGCAACTTCATATTCAGTCCGCCGGTAATGTGAGCACGTAATGCACAGAGAGAATTCATCCTGCTACCCCCTTGACTACAAATCAGAGTAAAGCTACAGGACTGTCAAGGATCTTGTACACGAAAGTCGTTTACTTGCAGTTTTTTCTGTGGGCTGCCACTTTAACCGACACGACGAACAATCTATAGCAGTAGCTGACCCCTCGAAGTCGGTTTGCCGAATTAAAAAACAACAAACGACCTAAGTGGGCGACGCTCATCGGGTTCGTATTTGTCCCGCATGCAATTGACCCCACTTTTGTGTCGAACGGTGATCGTCATAGCTGCTAAAGCTGGTCGAGTGCCATTTGAGACTCTTGGCTAAACATCTTATAGTTTTGCTGTAGTTGCTGCAGTTGAAATTTGTCTTCAGCCTTAGTTGCTTGTCGTGGTCATATAATGCCTGGGACTCAGCGCCAAATGATGGCGAGAATGGAACACGGCGCGGTAGCAGGAAGCTGAGATTATGACACGCATCGAGCAGCTGCTGCTCTGCCATTACGCCGGTTGATTTGATTGCTTCTACAAACTCGTGCTGTCGCTGTGGTAGCTACTGACCACGCTACCACGCTACCGGTATTGTCACCCTACAAGGTAACACCATACTGATATGCACTGTTAAACGAATTTAATTGGATAGATACATGCCAATAAGGTCGTCAAGTAAATGAAAAAAGGAAGAATAGAGTGAAATGGTAACGCGTAGGGTGCTGCTGGGAGAGGCGGATGATGTGATGTTTCTATCATGGTATGCTCTCTTGGTATAGACTTACTCTGATCAGTTCCGTCCCGCACCAGCTGGGACTCTCACCGTGCATGCGAAGAATGGTTTGTTGCGAGAATTTGTTGCGCGCAGAGGTTCTTGTGTATGTTAAAGGGCGGAGGATATGAGAGTGAGATGTTTTGGTGGGGGTTGTTACAAATGAGTTGGTGCTTTTCTCTGCAAGTGTATATTTATGCATATCTGTAACTAGACTCGGTTTATGTATCTGACAACGTGACATAAACTCTTCATGTCAAGAGCGTTGTGCAAATAGGCGTGTAAACGAAGATTCGATTTACTAACCTTCTCTTAGATGCACTGTTGATTTTGTCAGCACCATTAGTGCCAGCATTACTCTTGTTTTTATAAAGAGTTGACTATTAATTTGCTGATAATGTCGTTAGTCAAGACAGCACTTGTGACCTCTGTTCGCGCCCGCGACAAAACGTAGAGGCAGCTGATATGGCTAGATTGGTCCAATGCGCGTGGATGAATGTGGGGAAAAATTGCGATGGTTTGTGGGCGACGCTGCGAAGCAAAGGTAACCGCTTGACGATGTCTGGGACGGTGGAAATTCAGCCAATCTCCAGGAAAACTTAAACGCGTTTGTGGCTGTATATGCGTCGATTAGCCGTTTGTAGCTCTACATGAGTCGATTAGCTGTTTGTGGCTGTATATGCGCCGATTAGACGTTTGTGGTTGTATATGCGTCGATTAGCCGTTTGTGGCTGTATATGTGTCCATTAGCCAGCGATGGATAGCTGCAGATCACTGACTCACTCACTGCTCTGACATCTCACGTTACTACCAACAACACACGTGCGTACACGTTCACACAGCAATTCTCTGTCGCTTTCAACTTTTCCATGATTTTCCGGTGTTATTTTGCTGTTGCTGTTGATATCAATCTAATGTTGCGCCAATTCGGTTGCATGAGACGCTCCATCATTGCAGATCGTATTTATTGTTATAATAGTAATCAAAACGACGGAAATCTTAGTTGCTGCTCGTGGTTTCCCTATACTCATACTGGAAGGAAAAACTGGCGAAACCAGCGACAAGCGAAACGCAGTGAGGACACCGATGAATTTCCGTTTCGGGTTTTGAGCCACTACTGATGATCTCCAGGTTTTAACCATTGCCGCGGCTGCCCAATACGTATCTCTACTATTGCTACCTTTCGAGCTTTGGTGACTGCGAGTATCTGGTGGTACAGCTAGCTTTGTTCATGCGTACACTTTTCGCAATGGCCAAACCGGTAAAAGGCTGTTCTTCTACGTAAACTGAATCAAAATCCACCCACGAGCTGGTTATTGTCAGTTTCAATGAGAAATTTTCGGAGGGCTGGTCTGAACTGTACACACTTGCATTGGTCAAACCAAGTTGTTGCTGAGATTTGCATAGTTGCTAAGCAATTATATTTTTCACTGGAGCTGGAAGACTGTGAATAACATACTTACAGGCGCTTATATTGCTGTTTTCTATTTATGTTGCTACTGGCGCTGCTGTAGCGCTTAACATAGTGTCGCCGAACAGCACCAACAGAATGCCAACAGCACTTTCAAAGGAGTCAGGTGTTTCTAAGTCCGTCAAGGAATGGCGTTCAAACCGATAATGACTAATTCAGATAACGCTATGCATATATATATATATATATATATATATATATATATATATAGATA
>MNPL01000678.1:0-31225 GCA_002081605.1 Tropilaelaps mercedesae | reverse complement strand
TATATATATATATATATATATATATATGACGGACATTGTAGGAAGCGAAAACATAATGAAATCGCTTGTAATCAAACTTTTTCCGATCGTTATTTGCCGATTTTGGTAGCCATATAACCTGTTTCAGTCGCAACCAATTTTAATATTAATATTTCTATGCTATTTTTTAGAGTAGTGTACAAACACGTTAACGCGTATGAGATATTTATTTGGGGTCTGCTCCACACAGTTAGACGTCATAGGAATATAAATAAATGTGAAAGACTTCATCGAAAACATTGATTATTGGGTTTTTATGCAAAACCTAAAAAGAAACTTTTTGAAATGTTTTGATTATAAAACATACAAACCTTTTAAACAAAAGTATAAACATAACGCACCAACCGCCGTAACGTGTGGCGTACTTAAAAGGATGAGGCCGGCATCGATTCTCAGAAAACAGTCTTCGTCTTCATGGAGTTTTATCAACGAGTAGCGCGCTGTGAACACGCTTGCTATGGCAACATATTGCTATGAGTGCAGTAAAAGTTTTGGATTCAGTGATATACCTTAGACACTCTCGTAAGTACGCGACCAATTGTCTACATCATTTTACTACGGCAGTCGTCAGCTTTGCAGACGTCTCGACCCACATCGCGAGAAGCTGAGACTCCTTAACCTGTATTTGCAGCTCACCGCAATTTCGAACTTAATCACTGAATGCTGAAATTATTAAGCTCGCGAGGGCTTGAAACACGCGTCAATCCCGTAAAAAGCTGGAGATAGTAGGCTTGTACGTCCCACATACTAAGTGATTTCCAGTGGCTGTCTGCCAATTGCGCCACAAAAGCTACCACTTGTGTCAGCAATCATATACACGTAGCGTGAGTCGTCGGGATTTTTCATTATTCACGTTTTACCTAAAGCTCATATTTTCACTTCAAACGTGTCGCTGATGGAATTGTTACAGACCTGCCAAACCGTTTTTTACAAAGTATTAGCGTGCTTGTGCTTGCAGAAAACCACATAGGTATGTGGAATTCCATTAGAAACGTATCTCTAAAAAGTTATATTGCGAACGTACAATGCGCAAGTGGTCGGAGTACTTAAGCAGTAAAAAAGAGGAAGCTCAACTTTTTGGCAGTCATTACCGAGTTGAGCATCGGAGCATGAATCCGGAGGCTGCCCGGCCCTTCTCGAAGAAATGTAAGTTCCAGTGGACACAATGTCATTAAAACTATGATCTAATTATTCTAATTGATCTACTTATTGTCAAATTTCTATCTGTTTCTGGCTTCGTGGGGCCACGCCTAAACTAACTTCACTTCCTCATTTCAGCCGGTTATTCCAGCGTGTTGTTGGTCGCAATTTCTTAGCGGAATTCTACGTTGGCTCGTATATCATTCATGTTGCTTCATAATGGGTTTCGCAGTCGCACGATAGGAGATCATTTCAACACACCAGATTATAGTGAATATCCTTACAAAATGGCAATACATTGAAACGAATTTGCGAAAATTCATTTAATCGTTCATTTAATTCAATGATCGGTATGTCATAGGAACCCTATACGTTACGACAAACATAAAGGCGGCCCACACATTGTGCCACTGCGGCATTCAAATGACGTCTTGACAGCGCTTGATTGTCCTAAATACGTGCCAGAGGATGGCATCGGCGGCTAAGTAGCTAGCTGTAAAGCAAAGCTTGCCTGTTCGAATTCTGCTGGCTTTCCCTTCTGTTATATGCTTCACTCGTTGTGTACTTAGTATGCTCGAAGTAATGCGAGAATAGTTCCGAGCTTGAAACGAGGATAGTCTCGTGAGAGTTTAGCAATGCGCCGTGGGGAAATTGAGCGAAGGTGTAATAAGCACCGTCAATACCCGATTTTCAGAGTGCCAGCCATGGCTTGTACTTCTATTTTCGTGTTTTCGTTTCAGAATCCTGGCCCTCGTCCTGTCTAATTTAGGCGTTAGTTTCTTTGGCCACCCCGACGTCGGGTGCCACCTGCATAAGAGCACGGTGCACAGCCTATTCGATTGTTCGACTTAATTGTTGTGTGATCTTTTATTGCACAAAGAAGTTCTTTTTGTACAGATCGAAACACATAACAAAAATGAATGTAGAATAGTATATTTGAAATCTTCTATTTCGGCGAGATTGGGCCAGCTTCCGACATTTGTATCTGCTGAGAACGTTTGTGCCAAAATTATGCATCGTAAATTTATCAGTTTTCACTCAATCCAATAGATCTCATCTGAGCAAGTTTCCTTTAAGTATTACAACGCAGATTTTTGGTCCACTGGGTTATACGTTAAGCCAATTTGTCGTCACTTTGTAACCTGGGTTCATGGAAATGCTTACAGCCATACGGAATTGGCCCTCAACGACGATGTTCGATGCTTGGGCTGCTTGTCACGTGGAGTTTTCGGAGCACAACGAAGCTTGCCGTCAACGACCATCTCCTACGGGTAGACAGTAGCTAATCACGCGGTCACATTGAGCCAGAATCGCAATTTTCCAAGCCAAGCGGCAAAAGGAAGAAGCACATTAAATTGATGTCATCAAGCAGATTTACTCAAGTGAAATAAACGAGCGCTTAGCAGCTTGGGTAAGGCAGTCACGATTCAGTCGGCGTTTTATGCCTTTAGTCGTTTACTTAAGCATATGCATGTATAAATGCATAAAGACTAAACTAACAAGTGCGCGTGAGAGAGTTGTCGTTCTCAAACGTACCACGCATTTGCATCATACAATACAACGAATAAGTGAATGTGACTTCGCATCTTTAAATAAAAACCCGGTAGCGCAAGAGTAGCACAGTAAACGTTTTCGTAAAAGTTTACCCACTTCACTGATCGTGGAAACATTTATTTAAGACAAGAAGTACCTGATGAGGTGCAACATTTTTCAGTTCTGGGAGAAGTGACGATAAAAGGTATCTCCCGGGAAAGGAAATATTTTCATCAAATGAGATACTTTTTGTCAGAATTGTGTAAATTAATTATAAATAATTTGTACAAGACTGTACACGAATAGTGACAATGTTTGTATCGACTGGTACAATGCAAATTTATCTCAAACCTGATTTTTTACACAAAACGGCAGTTTCACAAATGCTCAAGCTCACGTTGTTGAAGGTATTTAATAGACTAATTGCAGATTTTGCAGTAACGTCAGAACGCGTTAAAAAGACGCACATGAGCTGAGGTCAAATACACAAAAAAGCAAAAAAATAGTTGTAAATAGTCGTACACTAAGTACACAAAAATAATTACACACACGGATTAGAAAAGAGTGTTTTTGCCGCTATGCGGATTTTTTCGCAGACAAGAGTGAATGAGGCTCGAGGAAGCGAGCCTCAGACCATCGAAAGACAATACGCGACAGTTGGCGAATAGATTTTTTGGAGGCAATAGGCATCGGGAACTTAGTCGGCCTATGGATTCGACGCCGGAGCGCCCGGAAATGGCATTGTGAGTGGTTCTTTTAGACATTTTAAAAGCAAACGCGCATCATTAAGCGAACACAGTGCAAACAGAGTAACTCGTGCGACCTCATAAATCCCGACATAGAATCCATTTGGCGTTTATCGAGGACAGCTCGAATAGCGTTATACTGGATAGTCCCTTCTATGTGAAAGATCACTTGGTAGCAAACCTTGAGTACAGTAGCATAGGAGTGGCAGCTCATGATTTGTAGACATGTATCAGACCGCTCATAGAGACTGCAACCTCTCTAAAACGTTGCATGATAGCCATATAGCATTTGGGCATAAGCAGTCCTCAAGTAATGGTGATATCTAAAATCTTCTTGTAGCATAAGCCCGTGACATTTACCAACTTCGCCCATGGCGAAGATATGCTACAGAAGAGAACGGAGGCAATTCCACTGTTTATTTGAGGTAAACAGAGGGAATTTCGTCATATTAGCATTGATAACAAGTCCAAACCTTTCGGACGTTCTGACGGTGTCTTCAACCCTTCCACGAGCCTCATAAGTGTCTTTTTGAGCCACCCTTGGAAGAATGCGAAACAATGGGAGGCTATCATCATCTCCATAGGTGACCGACGCCTAGCTTGCGCCATTCGACCTGTGCCACCGATCCTAACCGCTTGCCTTCCACCTAACAGATATGAACGGAACTATTTCACAACTAACCCGTTGATTCAAAGAACTTCCGGACCCTGCAAAAAAAATGTGCCTGAGGGAATTGAAAGCAACTGACACATCCAAGGAAACACCGAAGCATATTTGATTTTTCCTAGCAGCGTCAGTGGTTTCCTGCCGGAAGTGAGCAGAAGCCGGTTGAACGACCGGTACGGTAGGCTTTTGAACTGAACTGACAAGCCGAGAAGAAGGTAATAAACAGTGAATGCTCATGTGGGCCAGCTATCATAATCTTCTCAAAGACTTTGGATAAGTAGCCTACAAGCGAGATAGGATAATTCTCTACAAGGTTCCGACCTCCTTTATTTTGTAGTGTAGGGCGTTGCGCGCATCTTTCATTGCAAACACAGAGCTTTCGTTAAATAACAAGTGGTTGATGTTACATGTGAAGGAGCGAGCTAGCGATGCAGCGGAGCGCTTAATTAGACCACTAAAACCCGATTGGTTTTCTAAGACTCTGTCGAGGTCGGTGGCTTCGTGCATTCGTATGCGTCTTGCGAGCGGAGGAGACACGTAGGTGCACGGGCTCGATCCCCGCCGGTGCATATTTACATTTTGTATTACTTACGAAGTGATGCAAAAACTGCTACTGTGGACGTTAAATGTTGGCCCATGGTCAACCTAAAAGAAAAAAAATAAACGAACAGAACAAGAATCTCAGGGACTTTTTCCCGAGAGAATGCAAGAAATGTAGTGGGGTATGACCAGACATATTCTAGTTCGAGTTTGATCTCGTCAACAATCCAAAGTCACGATGCAGTTCTGGCATCAACCTTTGAAAGGTGATTATTTAATGCGTTTTATGATTCCCTGTGGTTCACTATTTTCGCCTGTGTTGGTGATAAAGCCTCCAATGATACAGTCCTCCGTTTCCTGTGCTCACAAGGTAATTTAAGAAGTTCAATAAGTGTATGGCATGACACCTTAAAGTTTTGGACAGGTTTTGCTAGAAAGCCGCGTTAGCAGCCTTTAGACGGAGTTAGAGATAGTAGGCTGGTTTAAAAGCTTGAAAGCCAGATTTCAACTACCAGAAATGTGATTCATTTAATGAGTATGTGGTTCATAATGTGGCGATCCCTCCTCGAGGAAAAGAGAAAAACATAGCTCCCGCAGAATGATTTAGGAAGTAGATTAATGTTCAAAGCCTTCATCATAGTTCAAGGAAGTGTACAACTTTGAGGTAGGACGTTTTTGAGTAAACGAAGTTATGTATCTCTACAGAAAAAGCGGTAGGAATAGAAGTAGACAATGTAACCCTCACAACACGGTATAATAACGAGAAATACACCGCTTGCATTTTGTTATCTTCGCTACTCTCTTGAGATAATTCGACGATAGTATACTACGAGTGAATGTACACGCCACCGCTGCCATGCTACCAATGAGCTTCCCTATCCGAGTCAATAGGGGAGAATCAATAGGGGGGAATTCGGCATTGAAGCCCGAAATACCAACGTCAAAATCAACCGTTTTTAACCCACTTTAGCCTACCACTACCGCATCCGATCCTCGCCCCCCTCCTCCAGAAAGCGTCTCGAGTTGATTTGCCTTTCTGCGATTTATTACCCCAGAAGTTACATGCAGTTATGAGAAGTTACAAAAAACACTTTTCTTTCTCTATTAGAATTGAGAAAGATTGTCTAGATATTTTGAGAGCAACTTTTGGAGAACAAGCATTTCAAGAATTACTGGAACCGTCGGATTCCAGTAACTCGGGTCCTGTTTGCTACTCTTTATATTTTCTCACATTATTACCCATTGTTATAAAAGAACTAAAAACACTCATAAATTATACAGTAACGTTTCTGAATGGGACTTCATTCATAGAGCAAATTCCTAACGTTAGCAGCTCTAGCGCATGCATAAAATCTCTTAAGTATTGTGCTATTCGAGGATTCATTGCACTGATAAAAGATAGCACTGGTTTCATTGAGGTTGAGAGTCCCTTTTTACTGAGCGTGAATCTTCTCGTAGACATTTTTCGAGGTTCAGTCTTTCTCTTCGGTAGTTTCGGGGCAATATTTGAAATGTGGGCTGCCACTGGCCGATTGTACTTATTTCCAGATCCAGCTATTGAACTTTCAGATTCAGCTATTAAATTTTCAGATCCAGCTATTAAATCTTCAGATCCAGCTGTTGAATTTTCAGATTCAAGTATTGAGTACATGATGACCAATCGTACCACTATAGCGTACGACGGTTTCGACGCTACCTAGAAGCACGCAAAGCTGTCTGTTGCCTTGATACATGACAGTTATTTGCATTACTTTAATTTCATTGCATCCGGATCTAAGGCTTTAAGTTGAAACACTAGTTTAGGGCAGTTCCCAATTTGGTATTCAGTTCTTCAATTTCACATGCGCAGAGTAGAGAGTTCAACGGTGTAAAAGCATGCGATCTTTTGCAGTTGATGCACTTGGCATCGTTTTTGCATTTCTTCATGAAATGCGCTGTTTTACCTCAACAAGCTCCTCCACTTGCATTCCAGTTTTTGACTCTATAATATGAGACAGGGGAGCCTGCGTATCACCACCTTGTGCCTTTTCGTTGCATTCGGGCATGTTGTGCCTTGAATTCAAGGAACGCCCCCGCAAGAGGAACTCTAAAGAGCTATAATGATACCCTATCCTTTGGGAAAGTACGGGGCTCATTATTCATATGCCTCATCAACGGTTTCTCTCTTAACTCAAACCTCCGACCCAAGAGTGATACCAACTCCACAATATTTTAAGCCGCATCAACAGAGTTTACCTACACGTGGAGTAAACTAAACGTCGATTTGAATTTGATATCAGAAAAGTGATTGGAAGATTCAGCGCACAGTGTAAGCTCCCTTCGAACGGTTTACTAATGAATGTAGTGCAGTCATTACAGACTAACGATAACCATTGGCGGAACATTTGTTTTGAATTATGCCATGCTGCTGTCGCCGATTTTGGCTCGATTCGATACTGATAGGGGAGCACTAATGTTCTTCCTGTATGCACGATACGTAGGTCGATCCTGACCAGATGTGATGAGTACTCAAGCAAATTAAATGTGCTCTCACGCAGGGTACGTGATCTGCCGTAAATGTAGCAATGTAATAAGATAACATATCAACTATTATACTGGCTAACTTATCGTACAGTATAATTCACGATAAATCATAAAACTTGTACTTCTCGAAGATGTAACAATCATTCACATAAGATCAATTGTATAAGAAGCAATTGTGAATGGCTCTAGTTTTGTAAGAATGTAAATATACATCTACTCGGGTCTGTTCACGATAGAAGACTAAGCAACACATTAGTAACAGTATATATATATATATATATATATGTATGTATGTGTGGTTTTTATCCCCCTATTATAGCTACGACTTCTCGAACTCTTTTCCAGCTTTACATTATGGCTTGGCGACCCAAACGAGAAACATCGTCTTTCTTCAGTTTCACCAGTTTGAATTACACATCTATGAAGCACCCCGATCAAAATTGTTTTTGGGAAACCCATTTTAAACTTCACGTAAGTTTCTAATAACTCCCACTCAATCGCGACACCCAGCGAACGCAGCCTTTTGGTCAATATCTGGTGTTCTCTCTTTGTTTTAGTATACACTAATTAATGTTACTTTTTTGCAGTTGCGTGATGGACTCAGAAATTGTGTCCTGTACTTGGTCCTGTCTTGGTGCTTTCGTACAGGGTCATCAATGAATCTCACCCAGGAGCAAGCCACACCTTATTGCTCTATTTCAGACATACGAATCAGGCTGCGAAAAGCCACATGAAACATCAACGTTAATTTCGAATTAGTTCATCATTCGTCGTGTTCTCCAGCATATTTTCACACAACTCGACATAAAGATAAAGTTATAGTGCCAAGAATTGTATAAGGATGCCTATTAGCGCATCCCAACTCACGGAGCGGGTCAGAAAGCTTTCCAAATCTGGTACGATTTAACTTGTGTACTTTTGTCACCTTTGTAGACTGTGAAACGTGGATTCCTGAGGACAACCAATATATGACGAACGGGAGGACATAGCAATGTTGCCGACGATTAATTTCATCGATAAAAAAATGATACCGAAACTAAGAATATTCTGTATTGTCAGCTCCCATAGATCCGCCGTTGCCACTAATATACACAAGATTTGATCTTTTGAAGTTTCACCTAATCTATAGTTTGGTTTTGTTATTCTCCTGTGACGTTTATGGTAATATGGAGTTAACGAACTTCTGAGTGGTACTATGAGTCAGTGATGCAGAATTGCATTTACATTAAAAGTGGACACTTTTTTCCCGATGAGGTGTGTCAGAAATTTTTCCTCCGTCTTCAAACTAGGACAGCAGAAGTACTTGAAAAGTGACGCTCACTATTTAGCTCTCTGCTTACTAAATTGCCAAGTTGAATCACCACTATGAATAGTAATTATTATATGTCACTGGCTCCCATAATTCCTCAGGAAGACCTTATTGTGTTACAAAGCCTTCTCTTTTCAATGTCTTAGCCTTTACATTGCGATCTGCACAAGTATCTCATTTGGCTACGCTGCTCTATTCTTCAAGCCGTATCATAACAACAGAGGTTGCTTGTTTCCGATATCAGCGTTAATAGTATGCGTGGTGGTTCTTTCCTTCTTCAAAACCAAAGATTTCACGCCCCATATTAACTAACCTGTTTCATGAGCAAAGTGGTTTTCATTAAAGTGTTGCTAAAAATTGATTCAGCTCTCTGCAATGGTTTAATAAGAAACGGTGTAAAGCAATATGAGATTTGTTGGGTTCGTCGTTTCCGATTCTCTTTGCTGTAGAGAGGATAGGACGGCATAAAAAGCGATAAGGATGGTAGCGAACTGCAAAGGCTGCAAACGCCGTCCTCGACAGTGGCCGTCCACTCTCCCAATTTTGTCATTCTGCCATCAAATTTGTCACAAATGAAAGCGCGGAATATCCTTCTGGACGTCGTGAGCCGCCTTTTGAAGGCTGCATCATATCGAAAGCTTTCGTTATAGTTTTCGCGTGTGTGTGTTTTAGTGTGTGTATGTGTGTGTCTTGGTTTAGTTTACAAATTAGCTTGGATAATAAAAGTTGTCGCCTGCGTATCATCTGCTTGCGTCAGTAAACCATCGTTGATCTACTAAACTATGTTCTCGACTAATACAAAACTGCCTGGTGCAAGCACTTTGCTGCAAATGGAACAAAATGTTTTACGTGCGACAGCATGTGCCGGAACGCGACATACATGGATCCCATCGTTGAAGTTCGTCTTGTGTGTATCCCTAGCTAACTAGTCTGGGCAATCAGGGCAAGAGTCCAGGTGAGATGGCGGTGTCGCCATAGGTGTCTGCATTCTCCTGGACCACATTGACTAGAACACTCCGGTTAAGTACATGTTAATTAAGGCCAACGTTCAAACGTAAAGTGTGCGACGAGAAGGGAAACCTTTAACTTACTGGCGCCTGGCAGGTGGAATCAATGGTTGTGGAAACTAACTATAATATAACGGACTAAACACAGGGAGTAGCATGTTGAGATATGCTGAGCATGATGGGATAAATGCACGTGTATATGAAATTCCTGTTTTTTTGGAAGTTCGAATTCGTGTCAAAATTTAGATGCATACTTGATTGCTGTTTCAAACCGATATGCCGCTAAATTCAAGAGTTGGGTCGATTAGCTTCTGGAGTAGAACAGTGCACACCTGTCGCAGTGTATCGTAAAGTCAGTGATGAAGAGGCACGATTTAGCAAGCTCGTTACAATGTGAAGGATAAGAAAAACTATTGTATGAAAGAAAAGGCGCTTGAGGGTCATCGCAGAGGTGTAGAGATGCATATATTTTTGATCGGTCATGGAGTGCAACTTTTGTAGAAAGATTTCTTCAATAAGTAAATATATATATAACGGTTCTCATACATACATCAGGAATATTTTTTCAAAACTAACATGCAGGTATATTCAAGAAGACTTACGTCAGTTTTTCAGTTTATTTTCATTTTAGCGTTTTATTCCGTTTTTCTTGCGCCTTGTCTATCCGCCTCACTGACGCTTCAAATTTCAATCAGTCTACACGGACATTTGCGGCGGTGCCCTTCGTTACCGAAGCACCTGGCTGTGGAGCTGGCATTTATCATTTTGAATCTCACTGGTAACGCGTACTCCTTTTTATACACAAACTGTCTGGCCTTATGGTGCCGGAAATAGTGTAAAAGCGCTTCCCAGCGTAAATTTTTGAGAATATCTAAAGAATAAATTTCTTAGTAAGCCCCAAGTCTTTTTTCTGTATGTTGTTTCGACACAGATACACGCATGAATTGATTCGCGCTCATATTCTCGAAATTCCTTTGGCGCCTTTATTTAGCGGAAACGCGTACATACCGGTATCGTTTTGCCTTTCCTCTGAGGAGATGCTAGCGTCGTTCTCTCTCGCGAGTAAGGCTCTGGATCCAAATGTTACGAGGCTAGAGGAATTCTAATAGTGACACTCAATGTGGGCAACAAAAGGTCTTGTCTGCCTTAGGCGGAGCCATATCTGGTCTGGCATTAGAGCACAAGTAGATGGCAAGCCTACGCACCAAACGGAGCTTTTGAGACAAGAAAAATCCAAGACACGTGGTTCACGGCAAGCATTTTGCTCAGAAGGGACTGTGAAACCCGATGCAACGAATAGCCTCAAGGGTCAAGGGGTATTTAGGATTCGGGGACTTATTGCGGGTAGCGCTGGGCTGGCAATAGATCTGCTGCTTCTAGCGATGCCTGCTCCATCACTACCTGCTTGCATTGAAACAGAGAACGGCGTAGACGGGATAAGACAAGCAAAAGCCATACACCAATATATTTGTTCCATCAGCCGCGCCTTTTCCAAGTTCTTGCCTGACGCCTTTCACACACGAATACGTACATACGCATACACATACGCAACTTTCGCATGGGCATGCATAGAATGGAATATCACTGTGCACAACCTTACCGGTAAATGGCAGGCTTGTGCACTGCAACCTCTCATACTGCGTGTTCAGGATCTTTTCCTGGCTTGGACATCCGGTTGCTGGAATCTTGCACAGCGATAAAAACAATACAGAACACAATTTGACGAGGAAAAAGAATGGTGAAAACAGGACACAGCGATCAGGAAATCTACAGAGATAGAGGCCTTTTCAGCATACCCTGCGTTCTTTGGTAAACGGTACTGTGTGATACGAGTATGTGGTATGTGTTCACCCTTAACGGGCACATGCCACCCGCTATAGTCTTCACGTGTTTCTTGCAACTAGCTACTGCCAAGGGCAGAAAAGGAGAAGGACGTACATGCGATAGAGAAGAATATATCTCTGTCGATCGGGGTTGTCCATAAACGCCTATAGTCATCTACCCTGATCTGAGGGCGCTGGTCTGTAAAAGCACGTTCTAGCAAATCGACAATATCTCTGAAGGGTAAGCCTTATAGTCACAATATCCTATCGGATTGAGAGACACACTGAGAAAAGATATATATTGAGAAAGGCCTTGCCTGGGGAGGAGAGAAATTTGATACTATCAGAGAGACGTTTCTCGCCGTGACTCTTTTTCGTAAATTTATGAGAATATGTATATATATTTATTACGTTACATTCTGAATATATATATATATATAGCCATAAGCAACTGTCGCCATTATTCGCTACGATTTGGAGATTGTGTCGCCACTAAGGAGCTTCAGAATACGATTTGAAAAATTATTCAAATGCCGACTCTGTCATTAGCGTCACTGCGCTATTGATGTTGGTATAAAAAGTGCGTCTAGATTACAAAAAATCCAATGCTACTATGATATGGATGCGATTTGGCTCACGACGGCCCTATATATTAAAGTGCGGTAACTGCGTCGTCTGATTCTGCCAGTCAAACAAAAATCCGTTCTAGCATTAGGCTTCAGTCTTCGAGCTGTCCGAAGGAGTGTCGAGCCTTTGGCGAGCGAACTTATTATACTCGATGCACTTTTGCTCAGTTTTTCCTCGTGACATAAATATTTCGAAAGTCTGACCTATAGATGGTTGTTTCACGCGAAAAAAACTATGGCCGACGTATATAGCACGGAGCAAGCATAGAAGCAGAGATATCCGTATCTTTTATCTAAATATACAGTAAACGTGGTTGCTGTCGTTGTGGCCATGTATGGGACTTATATGAAATTGTCAGATCAGAAAGTTTATTGGCAGAAAATATTACACGTTCAATATAAGAACACAAACACATATAAAAATATACTCTGAGATTCCTTCTTTCAATAGAAAATGCAAATGCCACGACCTAGTTTCATCCGCAGAGATTTCACGGAAAACTCGGAAAATATGGCCTATGGTATAATAGGAGGAATAAAGGAATAAAGCTGATCGCTGAACTTTCTTAGTATAATAAAGACCGCTGTGAAATGAAATGGTGTGAAGCACGGGTGCGTAACTGATTTTTCCAACGTGGTGCCGCTCTAATGTAGCACCGTTAGCATTTCGTACGAGTTTTGCAAGCGCCTGACATTTCTTCGAATTTATACGAGCTTTGACGATTTTTATATTGGTCCTGTTCGTAAATCATAAAGTGCTCCTTCAGTTTCTCATCAAAACCTTTGAAGGGTTGAGAGCAGTATTGTGATGCGAGCTTCGTAATAGTATCCAAAATGGTATGGCTCGGATGGGTTAACTTCGTGGACAGGCGTTAAAAACTGAAAAAATCTTGCAAAATGTGGTCTTTCTTATCTTCGATCCGGCGAATCCTCAGTTCGATTCTCGCACGAAATGGTCGCGGTGTGGCGTTTATGTCTGGAAAACCGCCTATGGAACTGGAGAACCCGTTATGCGAAAAACCTTGTTTGTTCGTCACATGAGTGCACATCTGATTAAGTTATATAAAACTTTAGTGCCTTACACAATATTTGCCTATGTGTTCTGCTTTTCCTTGCCTGATTTCTCCTCGAGTTTTGTAGTTTTGCTTTTCACAGCCAGCCGAATGTCTTAAGCTTCATGTTTGCTTTTTCCCTATTAAAAAGCAACAAAAAGCCTGTTGAGAAATATTTTCGCTATAGAAATGTTGCTGGTTATGTATAAGTATGAAGAAATACCCAATTGAACAATTATCAGTTTTTGTTCAAACGATATCAGTAGAAGCTTTTTGTCGGGTACTTCTATGCCCATCAATATTTGTCAAAGTTGCTTAGTAAACAATTGTTCCCAAAAAACTATTTAAAAGTCTTTCACTGTTATATGTAGTTTGTGACAGAAATGCCTTCCGCTACTAGGTAATAACCCATCTGAAACGACTTAATTTTTTAAGGTGGCAAGCTGGATTATCAGATTGGTTGTAAAGCGATTAAGCCACACCCCTTTGGCATATATCGTACCCAGATTTACAGATTCGAAAACAAATTATCTTCTATCTGGGCATATGGGTTGGTCTGCATACTGAAAACATTATAGGTTTGTGTTTGTTTTATTTTACAACTCAACTCTAAACTGTAGTACTTACTCTAAACTGTACTAAAATGTATTTAGATTGCATAATACTATATGTGCACAACTAGGGCTTATGATAAACAAAGGTCAATCCATGAAATACCAATGAAATAGCGTCGAGAGTAACGGAAGCCTGGCGATAAGAGCAATGAAAAAAATATACTTCCGTTCACATTGTAAATTTACATCATATATGCCTGCCGTAGGTGCGGCAAAGAACTTCACGCTTCCATTACGAAAGCTTAAAATTGGATCGAATTACGTGGAGACAGGGTAAGGAACATGTGCAGAAGCTTGTGCACATGCCTGCGTCGTCTTTTCTGACGAAGATACACACATGTTCTGTACGCGAATAGGACTCGCTACATAAAATCAATTCACAGCATGTCCAACGTAACATTCAGTAAAGTTAGCAAATCGTTTATTCAAATGCTACACATATTTAAAAGCGGTCTGTTTGGCGATATTTGCTTTGCAAGCTTGTCGAAAAGGTGGCCTGGCTTGATATAACGTCACACGAATCCGATGTACTACTTCTGAATCTATGGAAGTGACCTTTGATTGAAAATAGAGCGCATTGGGTAGTACATTTTCGGCACGTCACACGTTCCGTTGGGCGGGTGTATATTTGAAGAATTGCGATCTTTAGAAGGATGTCCAAAATGTAAAGAACTTCTGCTCTTGAATTCCGCGGGTACAATTGGGCATATGTGCACATTATGTAATAGATATTGTTCTGTCCTTCGTGACTCGAAAAAGTGGAGCTGTTTTATACAGCTTAATGGTCCGAGAGGGGGCAGACCAAGTTTCCTTCTTTTTATTAACGACAAGAAATTACAACTAAACCTTCTTCTGTTGTATTTCGCATAGTTTCAGCCAGTTAGTGTGTCGAGTAACCATCACGTCAATATTCTAGCTATGTCGATGCACAGAACCGGAAGTGGCTTACGACGGAAAAGGTAATTGAAACAATGCCTTCCTAGTAGTGAAGCCAAGACGATGGCCATGCTTATGCCTCTAAATATATCAATTGACGACTATCGAAACCACAAAACATCAATTACTGTGCTTAAAATTTGTGAAAAAAAAAACCTCTTGAAGCTTTCTTTTTCAACAGTTTGTTTTTAGAATATTGCCGATTCCTCCTAAACTAAGGCCAACAATTATGTACGCTAAAATAATCTATAAGCTTTTTTGCTTTGGCCGCCCACCCGTTCACTTACGAGCTCCTCATGAGGCGCGTACATCAAGGCCTGGCTTTTGCTGCCGAAGTTGTTAACAGATATTCCCGTATCCAGCAAATAGCACTTTTAATGGCATGCTTCCCACTCGTCGAGAATCCAATGATATGGAAAGAATAAATAGTCGCCTGTTTCTGTGTGAGTAGCAGGCTTTAATTTAGTAGAGCTTGAAAATTAAAAAGCATCATGTGGTCAAAACGGGCGCGGAAGGGATAAACGCGCCAGCTGTAGACAGGCAGCTATCCGCGCTAACTTTCATGTACCTCAGTCTCAAGTGAAGTGTTCCGAAGTATTTTTCTGTATTTGAATTTTGTAAGCTATATCAATGGGTTCCACGGCCCTAGCATAACAAGATGTAGAAAAGCGCAAGTCAAGAAGAAGGAATAAGGAGGATAGCAGACAACACAGCGAAGAAAAATGCTCTTTCTACTCTCTCTGACTAAGTCGGGTGAGCGTCTGCCCTGCCATCGGATACTGCAACGCGTCAAGCCTTGTCTCAACCCTTTTGGCACTATAAACTGTGACTCTGAAAAGTACGTTCCTTTTCGAAAAGCCAGATTCGACCTTGGATTTTTTGTCTACAAAAATCAGAGAAAGATTTCTCATCGCCTTTTTCACCTTTTTCGCGAACTTAACCTAGCAAAACTAACGGACTAAGTCTTATCCGCAAACAAGAATCCCTGTAATAGTACGGCTTAAATGGCATACGACTGATTCGGCGTACGTGTGCAGTAAAACGTGACTTTGGCGCAGTTTAGCGAAAACACAAGTCGTTTAATTGTCAAATGAGACATTCGCACATAAAGGTATTCAGTACTAGTTACATGTTGTTAACATCTCACGTACGGTAATACAAACCTGGTTGCATTCATGTGTATGCGGTAGGCACATGCTTATTCTTTTTGATTACACACCGTGAAGATACTCATAAATTAAGCGATAGTGACTAGTTATTTAATGAGCTGTGGATTGCATTTAGTTGCCTGGTTGGTATGCACTTGCTCTCCAAAATTTAATTTCAAGGCAACCCACGGTTCAAGCATAACCAGCAACTATACAATAGCACTAAGCGTATTAAAAATAATAACACGCGCAGTCATAATAATAATAATAATAATAATAATAATAATAATAATAATAATAATAATAATAATAGGTCTTGGCAGGTTTACTGTGCGTATACGAATAGTAGTATTATGGATAGTGCTTGGACTATATTCATATAGCGCTGAGTTTTAACATCGTCGGAAAATGAATTAGTGCGACATAATAACATTACTGTTAGAATTTTTATGCGCCAACTTTTCACTCAAAAAAGAGCAGAAGTACTGTGAGACTGCGGCATTCTGAATAAACAATAATGAATTAAAGTTGACGCTTAATATGTTTTTTTAATTTCTAGCGAAGTGAAAAGGGAGAAAGCACCCATTTCTAGCCGACTAAGGGAAAAGATTTCGTCCGAGTAATTCACACTGCCGCATCTCACTGGACAAACCTTCTGAAAGTGAGTAGGAGATTAGCTCATTACACAGGAGTAAGATTTAAGCCGTATATTACATGCAGTCTCTTCTTTCGTCCGCAAATTCCTTCCAGAATGAGTACCAACCCGCTATAGAGGAAAGGAGTCGTGCATTGCCTTCGAAAAGTTCGTTGTAGCAATCTTTCACTGGCCGACTCCGAGTGACCAGTTTCACTGTTCCCTGGGGGCCCAGCAAATGTCTAGGCAAAATAAGAAAGAGTGCGCTCGCTGCTTGGTTCGCTGCTGCCTGTAGAGCTGTAGAGGACTGTTTCTGAAGAGAACACATTTTTAAATAAAGAATTACGAACGTGATTTTACTTGGGCGATTGTCCTCTAACAAGCAGAAGTTCCCCATTGCGCGGCGCCGTACACAGCTCTATTACGTTGTGGGGACTCAAGCCTGGCAGGTTCACTTGCTAAATAACGAACCCAATTAGCATTCATCGCCCGTAAAGTTTCCGACTATCTCGAATGACATGGTCTCGCGATAGTGAAGGACATCTAATTCTTCGAGCCTATTGTGTAAAAATGTACGATTTTTAAAATCTACGAATAGAACACAGGCCGGTGTTCCCGCGAGAGACAGTTTTCTATTGGAAGACCGGGATTGTATAAGCAATCGAGACATTTTAGTAGCGCATTTCTGTACATTGTCCCAAGTCGATGCATCCCTTTATATGGTGGCACATAGATTGCGCTGTGACGTTTGTACATCGTTAGTTGGCGGTGTTTACCTACGTAGTCATATCGTATACGGTGTAAAAACGGTTATTAGATAGTTTTGATATGCAGTGGGAAACATGCTTCGCTCTTCTATGGATGTAAATCTGTTTGCAACGACTGTATAGATAATACCTGTATCACAGTATATACCACAAAATGGCTAGTAGATTAGATGGGGCATGCAAATCTTGACGAATAGCGAAGTGTGTTCTGTTGTGTCATACGCAGCTTGAATTCCCCAAGCATTGGCTTCGTGAGTTGACCCTGCGAACAACCTCCAATGACGTTATTACGTTACATCTCCATATTTAACAGAAGACAACCACAAATGCATTCTATATGAATCGGCATTTACGTTCATTAGCAATCTGACCATTTTGCTGGATCTGCAAGGCAACTACGTCTTAAATTGCGTTCTTCGCTTTGCCTAATACGGATTGTCATCTAGAGAGCTCGGCTAATGTTTTGGGGGTTTTATATATAAATTTTAACAAAATTTTCCGAGTACGAAGTGCATAAGCTATTGCGCCCGCGGCAAAGTAAGAGAAAAACTGTAAGCGTTTGTCGCCGTTATTGACATCTTTTCAGCTGTTTAGGGGTAGCACCTTTTTTTGAATCATTATTCACCTTGGTTACGGGTGGGCGCACATCCATCATCCACATGTGAATCTTCCGTTAGTAAATAAACTGTTCACGCCGTCGTACCGGTACTTGTTAGGCGGTATGATAGTGATAGTGTAATACCTCCAGCGTCACGAACGATGCTTGCCAAACGATTGGCAAGGAGTCTACTATACAAAGGAAGTAATATAGCTTTTAAAGCATATGGTGACTAAAAGATAGGAAAAATGCCTTACTATTATAAAGAAAAACCCGTCTGTAGACTCCTACGGCATACTGTGCACAGCTACTGTTTTCTACCGTCTGTATTGCGCTCCAGAGAATCTATTTTGACCCATCGTTTTAGCTTTTACATATATATAGAAATTTTCAACTTGTTAGAAGACTATTGCATTAAATCTAGTTTCAACATCTTTGGAGAAACGCTCATGGTTTAAATTGTTAAATGTTAAAAACGCTGTGAAAGTTTGTCACCATTATTGACATTTTTTCAGTCGTTCAGCGCATCATTTTTTTTCGGATCACTATCCACCTTGGCTAGGGGTAGGCCCATATCCATTATCTATATGTGGGCCTTCCGTTAATCAATAAACTGCTCATGCCGCGGAACCGGTGCCCGTTAGTCAGTACGATAGCGATAGTGTAATATCTCCAGTACCACGAACGATGATGCCAAACGACTGGACGGAGAGCTTACCAATGGAAAAAAGTAATAGAGCTTTCAAAGCATAAATTATTATGGTGACTAAAAGTTAGAAAAAATGCTTTCCTATCATAGAGAAAAACTCCGTCTGGCTTCTTCGGCATGTTGTCTAAAATTCCTGTTCCTTACTTCCTGTATTGTGTTCCAGAGATTCTACTTTAACCTGTTGTCATAGCATTTATAGATATAGAAATTTCCAACTTGTAGATCGGCGTTGCACCGAATCTAGTTTCGACATCTTTGAAAAAACACCAGTTTTTTAAATAATTTCATGAATATAATATGTAGCTGAGGTAAAGTAAAAGCTGTATGATCGAGCGACCTTGTTATCGGACCAGATAAACTGACTGCTCTTTCTTATATTTACTATAAAGGTAATGCGTGTTACACAAAGTAAGTGAATGAGGGTTATAAGAATTCAGTCAGAATTAGCTGTCTGACGTTTATATTATGCGAGCAATCTTACTTCGCTCGTCCATCAAGGAACGGTAACTCATTCGATTACAATATCACACACTTTCGATTCGACGCACCAGTACCCTATGCATGGTCGTACAGTAAAGTCGTTGAGTAAGGGAAAACTAGAATAGTACACCGATGCAAACAAGGCTCATTCTATGCTGTGTTTAGTTCTTCGAGTCACTGTTAAATATATGTTACGATGCTTTGGTTAGTGTGACTCTCGTTAGTTATAGTAAAAAGTCCTAGTCTGCTTAGTTTGCCTATCGGTTGAAGTCGACGCAGACTGTTTTCACTTCGGTGTAAAAATCGCGAGAAGCATCCGTACCCTCACGTCCTAGCCCAGACATTTTGGTCCCTCCAAACGGCATGTGTAGATGCCGAACCAGCCAGCAGTTTACCCAGACAGTACCCACCTGCAATGCACATAGATATGCACGCATTCGACTGCGTTATCTACGACGACACACGTAATTCTGTTATAAAGTATAGGTGGTTATACATAGTATCGTTTGTATGAATTGTTCTGGCGCCATATATAAATCAAAGAAATTCACCAGGCTAATTAACTATAAAATACATGATTATGATTATTACTATTATTATTATTTTAATTTTTTCGAATATAGCGGGCAAAATAGGCAAATTCATAAAATGCTAAATGTATTAACCTGTCTCTTAGCGCAAAAAAAGCTGTACAAGGCAAAAGAGTCGATGAAATACAGAAATTTGATTGGCGTTAACCCAGCTAGAAAAAATTAGGCTTCTCAAAGTTTACATAGATAGCATGTATTTTGCAAAATAGTTCGAAAATGCTGCATTAACTCCCAGTGTATCTGAGGCGCTATTAAATTAATAAGGAAGATTATATAATAATAAATAATAAAAAATCAAATTGTTACCAATTGACAGATTCGAAAGCATCGAACTATTTGTGTGCTACAGGCGTGACAGGCGTGACGATCGAAAGGTTTCGCATAGTGGAGAACCTGATGCTCTACTCACAGCAGCAACGGTCCCACTTACTTATGTCATACCGACACGCACAACCAATTTTGCCCTACCCGGCATATGGAGCTGCTTCCAGGCTGTTCTGAAAAGTCTAGAATTTATTCTACAGGCCTGCTTCTTTATATGAAGGATATTTAGTCGTTCTTAGTTTGCTGAATTTAAAGCAATAAACTGTAAATTTATTTATGGATATTATACCTTTTTGTTATTAGTTTAAAAATATTGTTAAAAAGATTCGATAATTAGTTCCTTATTGCACTTAATTAAGAATTATTGCATTAATTGCAGAGGTTTTTACAGTAAATTGTCTAAGATGAGATATAAAAATAAATAAATATAGGTTGAGTTAAGTAAAGCTAAAATAGTTAATTGATTACATTAATTGATTATAGGATGTGGCTTATCGATCCCAGAATAGCAGAGAACTTATAAGATCATCTTTCAGTCCACCGCATATCCCGTACAATAACGATTTCAGTAGCTTTACTCGAGCAGCCGAGAGTCAGCTTTTTCAAGGGCTCTAATGCTTGCATTACTGGCGGACACAATAGCATCCAAAATAGCTTACCTTCATATAATTTTCTGTATACTTGAATACTGCACCGGTTCTTTACTACAAACGATCTTAAAATGCCACTAAGGAGTTTTCCGTCACTGTGTTCTAACTTTCGGCTTCGCATATATCAGTAATCTATTTCCCGGTATAAATGCCTCACTTCTACTACACGAAGTGTAAGCGTGTTTTGCAGCGAGTTTGTTAAGGCAAACACATGAATTTTGTTCCTTGAACAATGTATTATTATTATTATTATTATTATTATTATTATTATTATTATATGATCGTATATATAGACCTCTCCCGTGCATAATAATGCATTCGACCGAGATAACCAATACTGTAGTTCTTTTTGCATGCAAGTGCAGGGTTATTATTACAACAGATACTATCATTGAAATGGAAAGTTTATATTTTATGCCAAATTCCAGAGGACGAGTCAAATATAGTACAAACTACGTCCTACCGTGCTTAATTGGTAATACTGGTATTATTAATTGGTAATATTGGTAAATACTTACGTCAATATAGTTCGCAATGCGGTGTACCCGTCGTACATCCGTCGTCCACACACTGGCGCAGAGGCCGTATTCTACTCCATTGACCATATCCAACATCTAGGCAGGAAAAGGCCGTTGAATATCGTAGTTAATTGAGTGAGATTTTTTTCTGTATGAATTGTAACAGTTGCAATAAGCATCAGAGCGAATGTAGCTGCCACTGTATTTATAATTAGAAAGATTAGAATAATGAGCAGATGAACGGCGTGTATTACGAACTTCCTAGTGGAGCTTTATTTATTCGCGCTTTTTCATCAAATAATACAATTCCGGGAGTACCTGGTCGTATATATCTTGATACATTCTGAAGCAATTTTAATGGCATGGGCTATCCCGTAAGGGATTTATTTTTCTTGTATGTTCGCGTACTCGTTGTAACAAGCAGTGTGACTGGGCAAGTCTTTTAACGCAATGCACCATCTTAGCGTTGACGTCACTTGAAATATATATTACGGTGTGCATTTGTGTAAAAAAGTTGGGCTGCAGGCTTTCGAAGCAAGCTGTCCACTCAACACAAATTTTTAAACTCCAATGCACGCTTTGCTGCTTGCTTTCCTGCTTGTTGTTAAGTAGAAAGTCTTTTAAATGAAGTAAAAGTTACAGATCAACGTTCTTACCAATGCTTATAGTGTATTCGCTAGGAAAATTTTGCTAGCGAATTCGCATTGGCAGACTCTGCAACGAGTGATATTGTGTGACTCAGACAAACTTACTTAAAAATTTGTTCATTCGTCGTAACGTCGGCGATTTGCAGTTTGTACCATAAAGGCAACCTCTACGAGTAAGATTACCCAACTGCGCCGCAAGGCAATACGTATACGCTCACTCGAGCGTTATTATGCGCGTTTCTTGCATTCCAAACAATGGTGACGTATGCTAAGCGTCCACACGCTTACAAGGCATAAGATCCGCAAGACTAATATTTTATATGGAATCATTGAAACCAATATGGCAAGGAAATCTTGATTTGCCGTCGAGAGGACGGTGAGCGATGGCCCAATAATTTGCGTGTAGTGCTCTAATCCTTTAGGGTGCCGAAATGACGCCTGCTTTGCCTTTCCCAATAGCGAATTCTCGGAGGAAATCCCATATATTAACGAGGCAATATCTACGCATCATAAAACCGCAGGGCTTAAGCCCCCACTGCAAGATCCGGAGCATTTCCCACTTGACCAGCTAGTGATCACGATGTACTTGATGAAAACGCCGGCGTGATCTGCAACCAAGGATCCACCAGCTTTCCGTTGTTTCCTATGAAGCCAAAATTTGGCTTGTGTTGGGGTGTATCTCCTGATGACAGCAGATACATATAGGGAGAAACGGCTTATGGAAGTGTAGCCATGGTGTATACGGCAGAGCAGAACAGCTACTAGCCATCTGAGTTTAACAACAAAGGGCCGTTCAGTAATGATTAGAAGCTAAATTGTTTCGTACGGCATTCGTAAGTTATGGTTTAGCTAGCAGTACGAATCTGACCACAATGGTGGTTGGCAAACTAACAAAATTAATTTTTTTATTGCGACGGGGAAACGCTCATGCAGGGTGAAGTACTGGCTGAATCCGGTTTGTCGCGATACCCATTTCACCTGACCGTGTTTTTAGCCAAGTGGGCTAAGGTAACTCGACTTATGAATATTTTGTAAATGTTTTTGAACTTTTAGATGGAGTATTCACACAATTATTTCTACAAACAACCAAAGTTAATCTGGAAATGCTGCTGGTACTGACCTCTTGTTCATTACTGAATGGCGCGAAACAGACGACTGGCCCAAATATTTCTTCTTGCATACAACGTGCAGAAACAGGAAGACCTTCTATAACTGTCGGTAACATATAATAGCCCTGAATAGTCACAGAAAAGGGTATTAATCATATTTATTTTGGTCTGAGTGATGCTTACGATGAAACACAGCACAACTCAAAACTTACTCTTTGAGAATCGATAAAACTAAACAGTCTTAAATGTAATATTATTACGTTAGTGTGTTAGCAGCTTTTCGATAGTGCTGTATTATGCAAACGCTATCATGGGTGAAGGTCTCGGCGAGTGGCCGGTGAGAACGCAAAGAATGCATATTAGTTGCCAAGCACAATCTTATTATTAAGCTAATCTTCCATACTAATGCATTACGTGTATCTAAAGGATCGTAGTCTTCGAAATAAATTTACTAACGAGGCTGTATTGATCGTCGAGCCCTGTAACAGGATGTAAACCTCCAGTCAGGATTGTACCTCCCTCTTCACCTGCAAGCCGAACATAGCCGCGTACCTAAAAAACATATATACATGTCATTCAATTGGCGAGATTAGTTCGCGTGTTTAATTAGAGCCTTTGAAAGTTCGATCACAAATGTCTTTTGTATAGTTTCGTGTTTCCTTGTCTAAGATGTATCAAATATTACTCACAGCCCTTCAAAATGTTTGCTTTTTTCTTCTAATTTATTGCGACCATCATTAAATTGATATGTACAAAGTAATAAGACTGGTATATCTAAAACGTACGCTGCAGGGCAAAAACCTAATATTAATTTTGCTCTAATATGGTCTGTTCGACATTCCCCATTTTATCTTTCATTTTCCTACTTTCTCTATGCGTAGACTAAGTAGAAGCTTCAAAACTCAAACGAAACAACAATTATCCATTTACCTTTTCAAGATGCTCTTTTGAAATCAGCGCACCTAGAAATGAATCGTGCTCATTAGGTGGTCCCACCTTTAAAGCCCTGGAATTGCCAAAAAGAGATATAATGATTTCCCAGCTTGATACCACGGTTTCTTAAGTCTGTATTAAGTGTACGCAATCATCTTACGTATGTTCATTAATAGCCTGTAAGATAAACAACCGCCCTTTAGTTGTGAACCTTGGTTCAACTTATATATAGCAGGAGTTGCTTCTGTCAATAGAACCGTAGTGTTCTATTCTATTTTTCTAGGGCTGAGCATCAGCCAACATCTAACGTCCACGGTAGCGCTTCTACCATTACTTCGTAAGACGGACCCAATATAAATGTAAATGCGCACCGGCGGGGATCGAACCCGTGCACCTACGTGTCTTCTCCGGTCGCAAGACGCATACGAATGCACCAGGCCACCGAGCTCGACGTAATGGCGTATTCTAAATGCACAGAACAAGATAGTATGAAGTGGTGAACTCAATGGTGCCGTTATCATACAATGAGCGTATGAAACAGGAATTTAATTCTACCTTTTTTCCTTGTAATATTTACATTGTACAATTATGCGAGTAAAACATCTATATAGTCAAGCGAAACATTGTACGGTTCGAAAAACTGCACAACGAAAGTTTACGAAAGTTTTTATTATTATTATTATTATTATTATTATTATTATTATTATTATTATTATTATTATTATTATTATTACAATTGACAATTATTATTACTCAAACGTCTTAATTTATAAAATCACCAAGCACCACAGCGTACAACAGTTTTTTTATGGATTAATCTAATCGTTAATTGTGGCACATTTAATACTTGTTGCGAAAATATTTGACTCGACAGTTCGGCTCGAGCAATGGCAGGTGGTTCCACAAACGTAAATAAACTCGCTTTTAAAGACTCTGCTTTGTCAAAAAACTTCTGAGTAGATTTCAGTACTTAGGTTTCTACGAGGGAAAAGTAGCGTTTACTAAGTCTATGAATGAATCGCTTCTAGGATCTTTCACAGGTTCCGATATGCCCTGTTAATATGGTCTGCATATCTTAGAATTAGATAACAACTTTGGCATTCTTAGATTCCTGTGCAAGTTCAACTCGCGTACGAGGATTCTGATTTTAAAGCAGCTAAAGATAACGTTGTAAACCGCACGTGGCTTTGAAACTACGTTTGTTGTGTGTTTATCAATGTCCAATTTATACATTAATATACCGCCAAAATCGTTTACGAAGATTATTGTTGGATCAAGAAAATTATTGAGATATCCTGGAAGAGGACGGGGATTGGCAAACTGCTTACCTTGGCACTGAAATAAGCATACTATTTTCTGAGCTATTTAACACCGCCAATGTCCGTTAAATTTTGCAGCATTTAGCTGCCCGTTGAGGCATCACTAAAACAATATTGATTAAGTATGTTGGTGTATACCTCGTGGGTGACATCATTTAATCACGTATCTTTGAAATGCAATACGAAGACATCAAATGAGATGGGTTCACTAGAAAGACCCTGAATTCACCCGACGACCGTGACGCAGCACCCACTCAGCCTCTGCCATTCATTTCGCTGCTTACATTTAGTCAAAGGAGTAAAAAAAGGTCGGAGAGCTTTTTACAAGCTATTGGCGATGTTCTATCAAAAGTGTAACTATATTTTTTCAGAAACTTATCGATTTTTCAATAATATGTATATTTAGGCGATAGAAGCAAAAATTTATTAAAGCGCTAATTTTTTTCCGTTATATGGTACAACGAAACTTTTAACCATAATAGTACCAACTACTTTGCCTGTGATGTGCACATTGGCCGAGTGCCGTAGTTTCTGTCCGAGATACTGCCTAGGGCCAAATACACCCACTAAACTAAGTCGCTCAATGTATTCATGTAGGCTTACACGTTTAGAATATTTCTAGTAAGGTATAATGTAGATTATACAATAGACCTCACATTTGGCACAACATAATTGTACACTTAACCGAGGTTGTTGCATTTTTTTTAAAAATCCCGTCAGGATAAAAGCAACGGTAAGATCCGGAAGGGCATCATCAGAGGCCTTTTGGTATATAAATCTATATAGGAAGCAGCAATATTCCAATACTTTATTTTGGCGTTTTATACGACATTTTCCGTTAACCGAATATGCGTGCTAACAAACAGACACCATGCTGCCGCGACAGCTTCCGCTATTCCATGGTATAAATGTTGTCCTTGGTTTTTGACAGGTTAAGCATATACAGGCAGGTGAAAGCGTATATATCATATTAATTTGGCTCACATAACTATAAAAGGTAAACTAAATATTACACGTATATTAGGTATCAGATACAGCGACTTACATGGGTTCCATAATTGAGTTGACAAAGCTTCCTTCGTAAAAATTAACAAATCAATCATGTTCGTAACAGGATATGTCCTCAATTGCTTATTATTTTAACCATTCCCAATCGTTCTCGTATCTGCATTATATAATGCGATGCTTATGGATCTCTAAAGCTCGTTTTATCAGCCGTGGGCCTAATATGAATTTTCCATAGGTCAAGTAATTCATCACTATGTCTTCACTAGCAGTTATTTAGCGATACACTTCTTTGGTTGTGAGTGCTGAGCCATAACTTAAAATACCCCAAATAAGTCTATTTCTATGACTCTCGATCCATTATTTTTTACCCAACTTGTACTGGTAATTTTCTAAACCAGTAGTGTCCTAAACTGTCTTTTTCGGGATGAAACGATTCCTTATGATAGAATAATATCCGCTACAAAAACTGAAGTAGCTTCGGATCAACTTCACAGGCATTAACTGCCCTTGCTCTACAGTGGCCACTTAAACCAACAACGTTAATGCCTATCTATCGATGCTCCTTCTCGGTGCTAAAATATTCAGCAATACGAGGCATTTTTTTCAAGTGTAACATGTGTATGCGAACGCGCCAGTGCTTGTATACTAAAGAACATATTGTTTGCGAAGCTAGACTTACTTGGTTTCCTCGACGAAGTCCGCTAAAAAATGCTTATACATGCTCTCGTGTACGAAAACGCGACTTGTACACAAACAGATCTCGCCCTGATTCAAAAAGCACGCACGCAGTAGGGTTCGCATACATTTAGCTCGATCACAGTCGGGGAACACAATAGCTGAATTTTTGCCACCCATCTTGGAACAACAGAAAACAGGCAGCACAAACTTAACGATCCGGTAAAAAAAAGTGCAGAGTCGAGTTACAGATTTAAGATTTACTAGTATACTTTTGTCTTAGATACAATTTGGCTTTCGTCGCGCATGTGCGACGTCTCTTGTGTTGTATATACAACCAATGCAGCACAATAGCTGTCGTGGATCAAAGCTTCCACACATTTAGAGCAGTTAGCCCTCGTCACTTACTAAAGAACACGGGACACGTCACTTCTAATATGTCCGATGGTCTTGATGTTTGTCTCATTACGGTCTATTACACCTGTTCTGTGCTACCACATCGAGCTTCAAGAGATTATCAATACATAATCCTAAATAGGAACCCCTTTCGCAACGCTAACCCATTTCGACCGTGGTGCAAATTAACAGTTCCCGCTGAGAGAACCCATGATTTCATTAAAGCACACCCCCATTTATGTAATTATTAGTGAACTCAGATGCTTAAAGAGTGTGTAAGACGACTGTGTGGTTGTCGGCGCATATATCCACAGCAAATGCGTACACATTCGTGTTTAAACAGTATAAATTTGGAACTTTTTAGTAGCACTACCTATATTTTTAAACCACAGCATAAAATAGCATAGAGCAAGTGGACACATTTAAGCCACGAACAACCTTCGAAGGGTTAACAATCGTTACCTCCACCATAGGTAAGGCAGTCTAACTGGAACCTCATAGGTCACTTTAAACTTTAGGTTTAGCTCCTGAGTTCGGTAAATATCGGCCAGCAGTGATTATCGGCGGAATTCAAAATGCTCAAAGTTGTCCCATCATGATTAAGTACTCTCGTCGACATGCAATCAAGAGGTTTCGCGTCGCGCAACGGTTGCATTCTTGGAAGTGAAAAGTTTCAAAAGTTTTACTGGAACGTGCGTACACACCCACTGAATGAGCAATTACGCCACTGCGGCGGGTACAGTCCAACGGTCTATTCAAACGTATCGATAATATTACTCAGACATTTTTCTAGGAACTACGTTGGCTTACTTAAGCAAAACCCTTGCCTCTACAATAAATGTGGTGCCGCGTTAAAGCAAACTCTAGGACCCTCTAGCTTCTATCAGCGTTTAGAAAAAATATTAGTTAGGGATTTCACTTAATATTAGGTTACAAATTGTCTACCCGGAATATACTTACTGGCACTCACTAATATTTATATAATAAAGAGACTATTGGCTTACCTCTAGCGAACACTTTTTCGCCATCGGGGCAGCCACCTCTGCAATTCGGGTACCTGTCCGAGTACTTCCCGTAAATGAAATTGCGCGAACGTGTGGATGGCTGCACAACGTCTCGCCGACAGGATTGCCCAGACCAAATACGAAATTGCATACACCATGCGGAAGTCCTTCAGTAAAGAAAATTGGAAACGTGACAAAATTATGGTTTGTCATTTTCTCTCTAAAAAATAAGTGAACTATTGAAATTTATAAATATGGACGTAAACGCTCCTAAAACGAAACCACTTTGGCCTTACGATGACGACCCATAGTGTGCAAGCCTTATTGGTGGCGAATTAATGTTCCTGAACTGTTCAGGGGACAGACCCTGCCACTAGCAACGCCCTCTTGTCCGCATGTTTTTGTAACTCTTCTCAAATCATTCTTAAGCAGTAGTGGTGTTTTATGAAAAAAGCCCATTACCGAATGCCTCCATTAACCATCTAGCCATACGCGTTGATCAATAGCCGCTATGAAACGGTGTTTAATTTAGATCAGTTAAATAGCCGCTGCATTTTTCTGGTGCTTATCCGGAAAAATACTGCCCGTCCATTTCATGAAGAAAAATGCGTTGAAATTTTGGAAAAATATCACGTTTTTCTGACGTTGATATAGAGCTCGTCGTCACAATGCAAAATTTTATAGATTTCTCGTGAAAATGTGGTATATTTTTCACTAGAATTTCAAAACAGAATAGTCTCATTTTTTTATTATCGGTTTAATTATTTTTGTCTTCACCGAAAATTATTTCCAATGTGTACGGCCACGATGAACAGTATATCTAAACAGATACTCACTCGACCTAAACCACTACAATACCAGCTATAATTTCACTCATATAATTTTGCCTTTTCTGTGTGCGGGTAACACCAGTTGACTTCTGACGCCCGACAAATCCTGATATAACAAAAGGTTTCCAGACAACTCCAGGTGACATTCCGGTTTAAAATGGTGCCAAATTTAAAACTCTGTCAAATTGTTTAAGAGATTAAGGGACTTTACTAAGGCCCGCATGGTTAGCTATATACACGACAAATTTGCCCAGAATTATTACGACAATCATAATGGTTATAGGCTGACGTTCGGTGATCCTTAATATAATGTTGTGCTGAAGTCTAGCTGTCGTAGGCAAGCGGTCACTGCGGTGCACGAACCACCTGGCAGCATTTGAGCTGATTGAGAAATATGCACAGCCAAAAATACCGCTAACGGAAGTACGATTTCGATAAATGCAGTTCGTTTGAATTTGATAAATCCAACCGAGATTCGCTATCGAGCCAAAGCTCATTTTTTAAAGTGGAAAAGACCTAAATTATCTTCATATTATGATAATCCATTGTACAAAATTCAATGTGTCGCACAAATTTTTCTGATGTTTTTGATTTATCCATACATACCGGCCCCAATGACACATCCAATATATGTATCGATTGTCCAGAAAATAGCATCTCCTCGCTAGATATATGCCAGCAGAGTATAACTGTGTACACATCTTTGCGTCGTTCAAGTATAATGAAAATCGTAAAAGTAATTAGACCTGGACACAATGAGAGCATCTTTTTCAATGGTTTCATGGGAACGGACCAACTAAGAGAGCTCTAATTTTCCATAACCTCTAGTATAAAAGTTTTCTACGTGGTGCACTACTGTACAGATTTCCCTGGTTTGGTGGGCAGATACGGACCAGCTCGTGGACCGAATCTCATGCTGTTGAAGTTTAATAGTTAAGTTAACAGATACAGTGATGGCATCCTTTGGCGTCATATACCATGTTAATCGACCGCCTAAATCGACGACTTTCATAGGTCAGACTTTAATAGTCTTCTGTGCAATTGGGCTCTTACTTGGAACCCAGAACCTAAAAACGCTGGTTGCCTCTGCAGAGCAAAAAACACGTATCGATTTAAGGTTCTCGCCGCTACTTTTTAATAATCTTGTGGCGAGGGATTATTAGTTTGTCCGATAAACCACAGACCGGGTTAAGTTTGCTTAACAAACGGATGCAGATATCTTTGAATAAAACGGCGATCGTCGCTTTATGAGACGACATACATAAACAGTGAGTAGCGACGACTCTGATTTGCAGAACAAACCGCACGGTTTGCTCTGCAAAAAACTCGGACGGACTGTTTTTACTTTTTCCATTTAGCTGTAGAAATCCCTGCTAGCCGGTAATATGGTACATGCAAGCGTTTGAGGTAGAATTTATTATAGAGGTAAAGCACGATTGCTTTGAGCAGATTGCTAAAAAATCTTCCTGTTCTTATTTATAAGTTATAAAATATTTCTGTGCGGGATCCTTGGTTTCTTTGTGCCTAAAGATGTCCATATCGAGTATACATATTTAGGTTTAGTTTTCCACGATCACCTTTTTATTCCTCACTAATGCGTAACCGCACGAACCTACATGATAAATATAACTAACATGTAATATTTCGAAACTTCCCTATTTCCCATATGGTGGTTCCATCTAACAGGTGGCTGGGCTGCTGTAATAAGAGCCTGCTAATACATGTTACGAGACTCTGCCTGATAGCGATTATACCGCCGTCATTCCGACCAATAGGGAAACGGAACGAGGCGCTTAACCAAGCTCGAAATATTTCCAGTTAGGCTGCTCCGAAATATCATTCCGTAATGGCAATGCGGCGTTATATGGCATAAGCACTATTACGACATTGAGTGTTAGCAAAGGCGAGGCTGTGAGCTCTGTAATAGAAACGATAAGCACGATGATATAGAGACACAGTATCTACAGCAAGCTATTTGCACAGGTCTCTCAAGCGGCATTAGTCCTGGGCTGCAGTTATAAAGTATAGCATAAAGAATGAAAGAACTAGTATAGGTGGAAGTATGGTCCATAATACCGTGGTGTTCTTTTCATCACCGAAAGTTGGAGATGGCTGTAACGATGGCGGACACAAATAATAGAACAATGCCAAGGTATGCAAGGAACAATACATTCCGTATCAACTTTTTCATGACGTGAAGGGAACAAGAGAGCATCGTCTATGCATCACGCGCCACTATGTGTGGGTTAAAGTGCTATAATCTTTAAGGCAGGAAAATTCTAGTATTGCATGCACTTACGTGGTATATATATATATATATATATATATATA
>MNPL01000675.1:0-15977 GCA_002081605.1 Tropilaelaps mercedesae | reverse complement strand
TATATATATATATATATATATATATATATATATATATGCAACCCCGAAATCTGTATCACTGAAACTTTATTACTATTATTAGCATGATTTTTATTATTATTTTTACTGCTACTATTATTACTACCTTCTTTTCATAGGAACTGAAAAATAACATTTCTGTTAAAAGGTAAAGGACTCAAACCTGTTGTCGGGCATAATGGGATCCCGGATAGGTTACGCGATGTTTTAGCGAGAAAGCTGCCTATCTGTCTCTACTCCAAAGTGCCACCCTACAGATGTGTACAAGTGCGCGTATTCCTCCCCGATATTAGGCCATATGTTGATATTGGGGCAAATCTAAGCCCGCCTTATCGTGTTCCAAAGCTGCCGGTTTGACGAGAAACTGACTCGTCCAGTTTAAGAACTCAGCGTATCTACTCCAGTTTTTTGTATTGCCCTATCTCTTCGTTAGCTTCGGTTCTGTGCTAAACCTTTCGACTGGCTTTGCATCTTCTCTCATTTTCAAGCTACTTTTGCTCTCTTAACTACGTAGACCAGCTATACTCCTTGATCCCTATGCTGCTTGTCCTCCTGCATGGCGGCGGTTAAACCGGCCATCGTCGTATGTGGCGCCAAAATGGCAAACGACACTCGCAAGGGGTGGAGAATGGAAGACTGTATAGGTTACGCAATTGCCTTCTGCCGTTTCTCACGTGACACGCTTGGGCTCTGTGGTTTTCTTACCTTGCATAAGTACGACTTGAAGCAGCCGTGCTTCACCAGAATTGGCGGTAGGTAGTACAAGGCATTTCCATACTCTCTATCGAACCACCTGACTATGTCTGGAATGAAACCGCGACTCCAGCCATTAGAGGCATCTGTCTGTGTTGCTTCATCTCTTTTGCCACTCTCTCAGCGTCTGCATTCATGGCTCCGTTCTACCTGTCGATGTGACTGCTTGAGCCTGATCTATCCTTCACTCATTAGGAACAACGGGGACAGCCTGGCTATGGCCCTGATAGTCATCGTTCCAACTACCGAATACTACCGAGCCTAATCCTCTTTTCCAGTAGATTCTGTGCCTTTCAGGGCTTCGTTCCGTTGATTTTTCGCCTCCATTGAGCTCGGACCCCGTGAGGAACATTTTTACGGAAAAGCTTATTCTTACCATGCCAGCAGTAGTCCCTTCGTTTTCTTCGCCGAAAGAGACTGCTATCCCTGATTGATTTGCAGCCGACGAGCAGTAGCGTCCCACATTTTCAGGGACGTCATTTGGGGATGTTGCCTTTCCATCCACTCACTCACCACATCGATAGTGGCTTGAGTTTCTCTTTGGAAAGCACCTTCTTGCGTGTCGTGACTAGCATCGCCGTGTCATCAGCATATGCTAATGTTTAGATGTTATCCAGCGCGAAGAGCTTCAAGATATCTTTGTGTGCCACATGCTGGAGTTAGGCATCTTGTATGTTGAGCCCTCGGAGGCTACCGCTAACTCCACGCTCCCGTTGGTGACAAATCAATCGCCGAAACTGGGATGCTCGTTTCTTAAGAGAGGACGAGATTCTCATTTTCTTTATTGCATCGGTTATCACCTGCCAACTTAGGAAACTAAATGCTTTGCGTGCGCGTAGCAAGATGACTAGATAAAGTCCCCTCGACGTCTGGTTTCTGCTCCTTTACATTCCTGCTTCCTGGCGCACTTTTCCATTAACCTGTTCGCTCTGAAACTGAACTGCGCATCCGAGAGTGCTCGTTTTGCCTTCAGCATCGCCGTCAGTCGTATGCTTCCCATTCGTAGTACAGAGACACTTCAGGCGGCATCCTTTCGGTTCGGTAGCCCATTTTTCTGATTAGTTGACGAGAAACTGGGTGGCTTTTTCTCATTCGTCTACGTAGTGTCACCTATTCCAAATAGTATCCGTCTTCCGTTTGAAAACTTCTGACTTCTTTTGCAGTGACGGCTCCTAGCGGGACTTCGTGTTGGGCTGACGGCCTTGGTTTTTTAAGGTAAACATATCACAACCTTTATCGTCTTTTGCGACGTTTGAGGTGTATTTTTCGCCGCGATGGGCACCTATACGCCACTAGAATCGTCGTGGTATGCAACTAACCGCTCCACTACGTCGTCTATCAGCTGTGTAAAGAACGCGGCCTCGGCTTTCGCATTTTATCCACAGCAATTACAAAATCGTTTTCCCCAGTTGCCGTTTCTCACCCCGTCGCTTGATTTCCCCTCGTTTTTATTCTCCGCTTTGATTCATGGCTTCCTTCAGGGTTTTTCTTGCGGTTCTTAACACCGCTTCTCGTATGCCTCTTTCACTCAACTTTCTAGTTGTAACTTTGTCGGGTTCTCCTGAGGTCTGCGATTTTGTGTTCGACTTTTTGTGATTTTTTGTTCAAGGTTGATGCCCGCTTCGCAAGCTTTCCTTGCGAGTTCCACCTGAGTGGATATATTTTCCTCTAGAAGGAACAGTTGACCCTCTGCTCGAACACCAGCGCGAAGACTTTCAATATCCATTTCGCTGGCTCGCCGTATAAGTCGGTATGCATTTGGTCCTTGGTATTTGCGCGTACGCCTTCCGTATGCAAACTGAACACACTCGTGATCGTTTCGGAAATTTTGCTCAAGGACCTTCCAGTTTGTCGTCAATCCACGATACCCATAATGTAAGGTCTGCAAACGAAAACGACGGCTACAACAAACACTCGTGTTACGGTGATTCCTCACGGGTGTTTTTTCGACCTAGGCAGGAGTGCATTATGTTGTTCTCCTAATCCGTATTTCGAGTCCTCTCTCATGTTGTTTTTCCATCCGTCTGATAGGACATCTGACCCTGTGCCCGAGCGACTCGCCAGGGCTGGCTCCGATATCACCCAAATAGACTGCACTTCAGTAGGTGCTAGTCACGCACAGTCGTACAGCAGTGAAGCCACCAAGCCGAATCGGCCATCATGTTATAAATGGCACTATTATTGCCGGTTCAGAGTCATTACTTTATTGGCTGTGAAGAATCGCCTATGCTTCATGTCTATAAAGGACCATAAGGAGCCCGGAGTCCCGAGATGTAGCCAAAAGTGTGGCCTGGGACAGGCGCATTTATGGCGAATCGCCGCTTTGTAGCGCGAACACAATAACGACCTCTCGCCGTAAATGGACGCCGCAGGGCTAATCCACGATAGCGTCGCGTAATATAGAAGACTCATCTCACCGGCTGCATAAAGGAAATATGGAAACTGGCGACCGAAATAGTCAGGCAACTCTGATACTCGATTTGGCCTGGCCCTCTCTGGATGGCCCGGTGCGCGACATAGAAAAGTACAAACATTCTGTGTAGGCAACCAGGCCCAACAGCCGCCCCCGTAGAGTTGAGATTAATAACATTTAAATCGGTAAAAAAATGTCTACTGGTAACTGTCGACGGACACCAGGACACTTGAAAGTGAATCGTTTGCATAAGGTAAAATTTGGTTCGATGCTTGTGCTTGGACGGTGCACGTGGAGATCTGCCGAAACTAAAGGTGACACATGCCGGCGTTTAGGCACGAGGGTATATTTTTCGCGATATAAATAGTATAGCCGCAGTGGGTGTCGGCATGTTGGGATAGCCTTATTTAAAGCCACAGGAGGCACATATATAGCTGTATATTCACATCATTATTGTCACAGATATCAATATTAATTTAATAATTATTACCCTCTATAGTTTTGCCTTGCACCAGGACTCCCTTCATAGGAAACGGAAGCCGCCAGCAATTGACCACGGAAACTACTTCGGTCGTATAAGAAAAAAAGAATAAACAGTGTCATTGCCACGCAAAAATCTCAATATGAGTCTGCCATTGGTGCCGGAAGCCCCCAAATTTCGCGTGTTAGTGATTTTTGCGAGATGCCAATTACAGAAAGTTGAGATAATGTCGGACCAAGAAGCGAGCCTTGCGGGACACCGAAAGAGTTGCGCTGAGCGGTTCATAGAGACATTCACCTTACATCTCAAAGCAACGCGACATCACACGAAGGACACATGAGGCCCCAATGAGTTTCTTCATTCATATAAAGATTAATGGTCATCAGGCCAAATTAAATGGCCGCAGAGGAACCTTTGCAGGAGCCATGTTAGGGCGCTCAACTACAACGCCTTGCACTGTTAATGTGGTCGATCTTTTTTTCTCCAGGATAATACGAGCAATGCAGTTAGTTGGAATCGGCGCCCTGCTTACGTCTTTAGACAACGAAACCGAATAGCATGTATAGATATTCAGCGAATATCGTATGCACGCCCTCGCCACTCCCTCGACCCTCAAAGAACATTTCCCAGTTTATCGCGATTGGATTGGCTTGCATAAAATCGTCGTCTTCGCTGCGAAAATTCAAAGACGTCACCAAAGCTGACTTTCGATACGACAGACGCGAGCTCATCAACGCCAACTGCCTCATGGGCTGAACCCAAGGCGGACACTCCGTCTGCCGGGAGATTGTCGACCAACGTGTTCTCTGAAGCATGCAAGATGTCTGGCCTTCCCCGAGATCCCAGATCTCGCAAGAGGAAACTCTGACGCGCAGATACCTCCAAGACAGGATGGTAGGGAACGTTTACCAATTGGACTAGATGATTTCGTATGCAGACATTTCTAAAAATCGTTTCCTTTTCCCTATCGGTCGTAAAGCGACGAATTGCGATCCGCAATCGTAGGACTTTGCTATGTCGTGGAGACCGTGGTTAGGCACACGGACTAAACAGCAAAGATATCTCGTACATGTTCCTGGTTTTGCCGTGGAGAGAGCGTTCGAGCAGACAGCGCTCAGTTTATGAACTCTCAACGTGGCAACAGTGACTCAATTTCTTTCTGCTGTAGTGTTGGAACAATATGCTTTAGCAAGCAAGCTATGCAATAATAAGAACACGTTGGTGACGAAAATTTACGGCTCTGAAGCCATTCGTTTCCGTCACTACAGCAATGTTTTCAAGCACCACTTTGAGATATTTTACATGGTCGGCATGGTCAAAGATAGGAACCGACGTAAATAAGTTTGTCGCTTTTATTCACTTCTTTATTATATTATTTATTTTTTCAGCATTGATAACTGTCCAAGACCTGTTCCGTACATCATTATTACTGTGGTCCGTAGGGCCAAAGGAAAGGTCTGTCAAACACTTAGTAACAATAATTGAAGAAAATAACCGGTGGTGGCAATGAAAAGGCGACGGACCGGCCTATCTTGATGGTGCTACCTGTATATTAGTGAAACTAACTTCGAACTTGAGAGAACTCGAATGACCCTGTTGCGCATTAATGTCAATTCACTGTTTTGCAAGAAGGCATAAGCCAATCGGCGTTCCGTAATAATAGGAATATCGCAGACAGAATACGGGGACAGTCAGTCAGACTAACAAAAAAAAGGAGCGCTATTTGAGAAGTTCCAAGAATGAGGAAGAACGCGCTCTCATAACAATGTCACGGACGTGTCTAGTATGGATTTTTACATGGATGCTCTCACGCATAATGCGGTGACTCGGTCGGCTTAAGGTATGTACAGGCTCGGCAGTAACTATAAAATATTTTTTTAGGGCTGACCATCAGCCAACATTTAACGTCCACGGTAACAGTTTTTGCGTTACTTCGTAAGACGGACCCCATATAAATGTCAATGTGCACCGGCGAGGATCAAACCCGTGCACCTACGTATCTCCTCCGGTCGCGAGCCGCATACGAATGCACCAAGCCACCGAGCTCGACAGGCTTGGCGTTAACTGGTGTCGATACAGCATTTTAATAGCAGATGTTTTCATCGACGATAGAAATTAAGCACACCTGTTCAGGCATTATTAGCTAGATATTAATATGGAGTTCCCGCCTCCTATTATAAACCCGTAAAGCTGGTACGTAGCCCGTAAACAAACTGATTATCTGAGGGCGCCTGTCAAGTATGCTTGACTTTTTCTTTGGCATAGATGTCCATTCACTTGGCTGCGGAGTGTATTGTATGTATACATACCCCTTTTCATGGGTGCGAACGTCTAGCCCATAATCTAACAATTACGCATGCCAGACGTACGGCTACCTTCATTCATCTAGATGTGCAGGTGTACTTGCCCGTCTAAAACAAAAAAATAACTGTGTAGCGGCGCAAGCACTTTTCAAACCAGATGTAATACGCTTAATAGACTTCCCAGACAATGGTGAAGTCTTCGTACAGTAAATCGATGCGAGAAACGTACAAGCCCGCAACGACAGTCGGATAAAACAACCTCACTGGGTAAAACAAGCCACCTGAAATAACTCTCAAAGATGTCTTCGTTGTTGACGAAATCCAAAAACAATTCCTCGATAAATGCAGATAGACCTGCCCTCCTCGCTACACCCAGGGCACATTTCTAGGAGGCAAATGCTACGTGTACTTCTTCCTGTCGTATCGACACAATCCGGTCTCCCTATGGACGACGATTTGTTACTCACTTCCTGTGCTTAAGCTACCCGTCTTTCCTCCTACCCGGCTCACCTTAACGGCGCAAAACCGAGCTCCGACACTCGCCGAAAGACGAGCAGAGGATGCCCTACACTCGACTACGCACCTCTCCCTAGCTCTCGGAGCAAATGTGTTCGACGCTCGTTGGACCTAACGTCTGCCTACACCGTTGTCAACGCGTTCAAGTGCTCTCGACCTACGCCTGTGTCCTCCGACGCATGGCGCTTCTCGAGGCGTGCGTGTTGCCTGACTATTCACAGACCAATGGGAGGAGGTCACGCCATTCCGACATTGCGCTACGGGACGCGGTCTCATAGGCCGGAGCGCATGTTTAAATCACGTCGCCTTCAGCTGCCGGTTATTGTGCTATGTGTTCCTGGTGCTTCGGCTGGTGAGTGGCCTCCGAGAGAATTGGCTCAGAATGAAACAAATCGGCGGCCAATGCACTATGAGCATCCTGGGGTATTCGGCCCTACATGTATTATCATAGAAGTGGCCATGTCCGACTGAATGTGAAATGCAGAGAGACCCTTTGCGCCCAACGTGACTGTGTGTTTACGTATGTGTGTGTGTGTGTGTGTATATGCGCGTATATCCGATTGCATTGCAGCCACCTTTGTCGGTTCTGGCAAAGCGAGCCAATCGCCAAGAGGTGTGCCCAGCGAACAACGGCAATAGATGATTGTGACATCCGTGGATGCAACGCAAATAGTTTAGTTGCTAGTGTCATGCCAATCCTCGTTTTGGCGGAAAGCTTTGTTGTGTGTCACGCTAACGCCAACATGCAGAATTAATGAAACATTCGGCCAATATCTGACACACTGGCAATATCGTCCGATTATGGGCTAGGCTGAAAGAAAAAGGCATAGAAGAATTGCAACCTAGATGTTTCGCTTTGCAACACCGAACTACCGATACGTGGCCAGAGGTTGCCCTGCGTCAGTTTACAGAAGCGCTCGGATCAGCAGCACCTCTTCTAGATGAACTAGCATAGCGAAATACGAAAGTCATCGACTAAATAGGGCCACCCGTTCTGATGATGGACGGTTGCATGTACGCGCCCGGCTGAACGTGACCGAATCCCGTGATGCAAGTTCGCTTCACAAATCGCGCCTCGCGACAAAGTAAAGGTGCGAAGCGTCCCATCAGAACCCGTTCGACCCCACATCGGCCTCTGTTTGGGTAGAGACGAAGGCGCAATCCGGAGTCTTGCTGAAAAACACTTCGATTCGTTTACCGATATATCGGAAATGCCCTTGGGGCTTTCTGGAGATCTCACGGCATTGCCTCTAGCGCTGCTAAGCACTTCACACGTATCGGCGGGGAGGCTGTTGCGTGCCAACGACGCTCGTCCGCTACCCATATGAAGGGAAAAACACAGTTTCGTATATGGACGCCTGCTTTCGTGTCGGCAACCCGATACGCGCTCATGTCAAGAGCGCGCACACGTTAGCAAAAGGAGGTTAGACTCGACAACATGCCGCGACAAGAATGGCCTTACCGACAGACCTGCAGTACCGAGGTAAATGCACGGATGCAACCGCTGTGCGATTGGTTCGAAACGGGAAGAACACGAAATCGGCGGAGGGTAGGCGGGTGAGGGGTAAACCGCGGTCGTCGCCGAGTTCCGGAAAATGGCCACAGCGGAGTGAATTTCAAGGCCTCATAGCGTCGAACGTGGTTGGCTTTGGATATCTTAGACTTTGAAGTAAATGTTTTCGTTTAAGGGAACCGGCTTTTTCAGTGTAAAGCGCGGAGGAGTGGTTCTGGAAACTTTTTCCGATAGCGACATGCTCGTTTATTAGATGAATATGGTCTTTTTCTTGTTCACTATAGGTTTGTTTTTATCGGTGCGATGTAGCCATGTTTTCGAAAAAAAGACGATTTAAAAGTTAGTGCGGTAAATAGTTTTTTCTAACATGCAGAACTTTTTTCACCAAGATGCAGATTACTGCGGAAATTATAAGCGACCGCAGTAAGGCAATGGACGAGAGACAAACGAATCAGTAAAGACGGTTAGCAAAGAGTTCTCGCAGGAAGAACTTTGGCAGGGCCCTGCACTCTGAGGGACTAAAAAGAAAATATTTCATTCATACGTTAAGCGTTGAACAACGTCGTACGTTACTGAGTCGAGCGCGATTACATCCACTCAAATCAGTTAACCATATCCAACCATCACCTACATCGCTTGCAATCCTAGATATGTGGCCTACGCGTATGTCAGAGCACCGACTCAATATAAACCTGCGCCATCGTATGGATGCGACGAAATTTCACAGCTTCATGTAGAACGTGTCAATATTAGCAAAACTGACATAACAGACCCTCGCAAATCAACATCTAACTTCGGTGAGAGGTTCCTAAATCGAGAGGTTTTACTCGGCCCCCAAAAATAACAAATTTCGGTTACACATTTTTCAATCAGAGTTCACATCTCCCGAGGGCATTACCAAAATACTATTCGCCGAGAAGGTAGGTTTTCAAGTGGACAAAATCAGGACAGCTTTATGAGTCAATACGCATTTGTTTGTTTCGCTCCTTGAAATTCCTTATGCGGCTTCGACACGATGCGCTCCGTGCAGGCCTTCAGTGGGTCCTTTTGCAGCAGACCGTTTACTCTGTCGAGAGCACGTCTCATTATTGATTTCCGGCTTCACTTTCCACTTGGCTTGCTTTTAAGCGTACCTTTCCTGTTTACACCCCATCGGTGTCACAACCAAGCTCGTATGCTCGTCCCACAGGGGTCCCAGACCCTTTTCGCACCCAAGGTCAAATTTACCAGCTATTCGCAGAACCTCGTGGAACGCCCACAAATACACGATTGTACCTGTCGTTTTCATCGATGTTGACGCCGCAAACAGCAATCAGTCTGCGATGGTAAATAATGTCCTCAGCGCAGCCGCTGTCGCTGCATCCACTTCTGCCCGCGTAATTACCGAAGAGGACGGGTAAAACCGAGCCGAAGGAGTGACGCCGAACGACCGACGGTTCGAGTGTTTTCACCGGTCGACGTCCAGCGGCATCGTCGAACCTTGTGCGCCCGGCTACCCGGGAGACGACAGGCGTTGCGACAAGAGAAGAGCAAGAATGGACAATACCAGTAGGGTTCCGACTTTCGATGGGGTGCCCGTTGTCGAAATCTATTTCCCCACCATCCCCATCCACGATTCTGGCACGGATACAATAACAACACAAACACACATTTACACATACACACAGACAGACGCCCACGAACGTTCGGCTGGGTTCAGCGATATGAACAATAACATTGGCAAACGCGACGCTCTAGTTGTTCTACCACAGGGCATACATGAGGTGAGCAAGAAAAAGAAGCCTGTCGCTCAAAAAAAGCACCCCTTTCAGAGAATACAATTGTCTCGCTGGCCTCCCGACCGTATTTCCACCCTCAGCCGCCGCCTTAGCGGACCACAAAGACCAAATTGGCCGAACAACAGCCGCAATCCAAATTCATTGAGACAGGCGGCTTTCCTACATGTGACCTATATTTTGTTGTTTCGGCTGTGTGTAGTTGCTAATAGATTGCCAAGAGCATTAGTCGCGGCTATGTGGGCGTTCCTCTGCGCAGAGCAGCTTGAGGTTCGTGCGCAGAAAGGTATTGTTCAGGTTACGCGACAGGTTGTCACTCACGCTCAGCAGTTCGATGCATCCAGCTCGAGACAGAGAATGACCCCTAGCACGGTCAAGCAAATCACTCCGTCGCGGCGATGTCGCCAACTTACCAATCTCAGAGCACACTAATAAGTAAAATGAACTTGATCAGTGGAATAATTTCATTCGCCACTCGGCGAATCGTTCGTTTTCTTAACGCTCGAATCGGCGTTACATAGTCGAATAATAACCACTCGCTGAGACGATCCTTCTATCTGCAGGTTCAGCCTCGTCAGGACCCGCCGCCCGTGTGAGGATCCGAGTCCTGCGTTCGTTTAACGCGGCGTCCATGGAGCCTGACTGGTTGACTGCCACCGATGAACGCACTAAACGAATCCAATAATAAATGAAATCGTCTAGTCTGTTCAACGACGATGGCCACGTTCGCGTGTCGAGATATGTCCTATGAAGACGTGGGTAGATCGTTCAGGACATACATCCGCTTGCCAGTCATGGCGAAAGTCTCAACATCACGTCCACAGCATTAAAAGCAGTCAGGAACGAGTCGGAACAAGAGCCAGTGAAAGCGTTAACTCGACGCCAAACGCGGCCAGTATATGAGTTCTTCATAAGCATCGTACGTTGGGTACTGTGTGTGGGTTAGTTAACGTGGATGGGTACAACGCAACGCGCAATAAAGATCGTCGCTGATGGTCGAACGATTTCCTGACGGAGGGCTGTTTTTCGTTGGTCTGTAGTGCACCTTTATACTTGCCTACCATCTATCGAGGTTCACCAGATGCCACCTGATACGCCGGCTCTCGCGTCTGACGCGCGGGCCCAAGGTGCAAAGCCCCTGGGAGATGAAATCTTTGCTTTTAAGTGCTGAGCCCTAGCCCCATCCCTCGCTGACGACACGATTAAGGAATGCGCAGTTCAGGTGGAACTCCATTAGCCTCCTCTACCCGTAAAGGATGGCTAACTTCCATCAACTCGTCAAACTCCTGCTACTATTACTCCTGGCGTGTGGACCCTCTTTTCGCCATTGCAGAAGCTCAAGAGTTCCCATCGACGCCATGCCCCTTCCTTCGCCTAGCGTCGAGCAATGCCTGAACGCTGTCACAGGCCCACGCGCACCCCAATACCACCAAAACGCGATACATGGGCCAGACCCATGGTTGACCCGACCCACACAACGAACGTTGCGTTTTCGTATGTCCACGTGTATATTCGTACCTCGCAATAAAAGGAGAAAGACAGAGAGAGGAAGATGTCACCATCCGACAGGCGAATGGGGACATGGCAGTCGCTCGAAGAGGGGACGAGCCATGGAAAATGAGTCGAATAGCTCTGACGCGTCGATGTGCCGACGCAATAAAAGGCGAAGAGCGTTTTGTCGTTGAGCCGAGTTCGTGCGTGAAAGTTTGTCAACCGTCGACTGGTCAGTGGGTGTTTGCAGGCAGACAGGCACCTACTCCATCGGCCTAGTTCGAAGAAGCGCTATAGGACTCTATCTATACCGAGTCATCGACTAAAGAGAACGTCACAACTTCCGGTGATGTCTTCATGCGTCGCTGAGTGGTACATTGTGGTTTCATAACTATCCGTGGAGTACAGTTGTGAGCTTGTGCATCGCCTTCAACATGTTTGCCATGCCGACGCTGACCCCGGGCGCATCACACTGCTACAGGTGCTCACATGCTGCAGGTGCTACCTAATACGAAAAGTAGGTAAAGACACAACCTACCATGACCCATTTTACATGTACATGCCATTCGCCTCATGAATAGGCCGCTCGTTCTTTTTGTGATCTGCGAATTTTATCCTAGGAAGGGTGGCAAATTGGGGCACTGGCCGAGTAACTTGTGCTTTCAGGACGCACGAGACCAAAACGACCGCGACCTGTCGAAAAGCTTTCAGCTATTTGAACCTCATCTTTCTTCGAGTGGTGGCCGCACTGCACTCGACGGTCGAAGTCAAATAACCCCTGCGTGCACCAGAACACCCGCAAAGCCTCCCTAGAGCACTGCCATGCGAGAGCTAGAAGACCCCCAGGGTCGTGTCAGTGCCGCTTCTCCTAATGGCCCCCAGATCCTGATAAGTGATTTTAGGCGATTCGTGAATATTTAGTGAGGTAACGTCTGTGACGACTTCACCCGCAGAGGAGCTCTGGCTGGATGAACTTGCTCGATACGTTACTACGAAGCAGGTGCGATGCTGCTGCTTTAGGTGCACTCAATAAGCGACTACTCCTCGCTGGCTGTTGTGGTCGCGATGGCCAGCGTCCTCAGAAAAAAGTGCATCGATGTGCTGTGTCCTGTTTTTCACGGCGATAAGGTTTGCCCGCAGGAAACTAGCCGACATCTGTTCTCGTGTTTAATGAATTTCTTCTTCCCAGTACCGAAAGAAGAACTGGTCTTTACAATGCCGCGGCCACTACCGCCTATAACAATAATAATAATGATAGTAGTAATAATAATATTATTAATATTTCTATTATTCTATTTGATGATCGTGATTGTTCTTCCCGATGCAAGCGAAACGAAAACGCTTCTGCCGTACATTCTGCTTTGATATTCATGTTATTTCCGCTTGGACATCTAAAGTTCTAGCAATCTTGACAGGAACGCGTAGCGAAATGGGAGAGGCGTATAACGGGGGGAAGTACCCTGTCCCCGGTGCATCTTCGTCGGTTTCACACAGTCCCACACTGATTTGCAATTCCGCCGAATGAACGAAACCCTCCAGCCAGCAAGCCGGCCGGCCAGCCAGCAAGGGAGGCCCTAGGCGGGGCCACGGACTGAGGCGCGGGCAAACCGCTCGCAGAAGTATAGCGCAAGGCGACGTCGTCTTGCAAAAGTGCCCTCAGCACTCAACATCCATCGTGGGCCTGGCGGGGAGTAGCCGAGGAACCAGCGGATATACGCCACAAGTGCAGGACCTGCGACGAGATACACAGGATGGAAGGGGGGCCGGAGGCAGAAAGAGCCATGGATGAAAGACGCCCTTCAGGCGAGGTTCCGTTCGAGGGGGCTTGGCCGATGCAAACTTGTGAACGATTGCGCACATGCTAGCACCATCCGGGCAGGTCGTCGCGGCGTCCGGCCGGCGCAACTCCAACCACCTCATCCATAGCGGATATAGAGGGAGGCATTCTGCGAGCGATCTCCTGTTCAGCCCAGAGCACAGACACACCTACCGGAACCTCCTATTTCTTTCGGTACGACATCCAGTTCGACGTTACAGTTGACACAATCGCCAAATAAGTCTGTCCTCTTTAGTAACTAAACACGCCACAAATCGGCGAGCTCAGCTTGAGCCAGGTAGGACCGCCATTGAGGTGGGCCGGAGTTCGCAACCCATCTCAGGATACGTCTCAGGCTGATGGCGGAAATCGGTTGTGGTTAGCTGCATTTCTCTTGATTTTAGTGGCGGACAGTGAGCAGACCTGGTGGAGTCGTTCGAGTCGAGAAACTGTCTGAACGCATTACGGCAGAGTTTGAAGGGATTTGGTCAGTGCTCGACAACTCTGAATGCTACAGATTGCAGCTGACACGTTATGTCAGAAGCAGTTTAAGCATTTCTCATAGAGGTTCTATAGAATTTGTTTCATTTCAAATAGCGCTCGTTGAGGGCCACTGATACGTTGCCGGTGTCCAAGACGGCCTTATTAAACACGCCAACACCTCCAAAAATGGCCATCTCAACAGACTCGAGGCTAAAGTGCTTGCAAACTACTTCCTTGGTCTTGAACGCGTCTTCGAAGAATGCAGCTCATATATATCCTGGCCCCAAGCTAACAGTTGTCTGGAAATTTTTCTATCGTCGACGTCTCGAACTTGTGGAACAATGATTCTCTCTCACCACAACACTATTAGACGTAGCTTGTACACTACCGAGCCGCAGTTGTTCCTCGGCCTACGTGCAAACGCGCTTAGTCCTATTTAACATTGGCGTGTGCATTTATACTGACTGCCTAGAGCTACAACTCAATTTCCGCCATACTCGCGATGCAGGCACCCAAGACTGCGGGCCAAAGTGATGTTGATATTTCTATCATCTGTGTTGTCTTTTAGGTCCGCCTTGTCCCTCTGCCTTGGCCTATCGGCTATTGCAACGGAAGTTACCGACGTTCACCGGAAGAGCAGAGACAAGGAATGCATTTACTACGCTGCCACCCGCCAACCGCGGTGACTCGGTCCTATTCGCCCGCTTCCTTTTCGACTCATCTCGCGAAGCTCTTTCTGAAGATCTTCCATAGTGGTAGTGGCGGGAGCGGCGCCGCGAGCACCGGACGAAAAGCTTTCGAACCATTCTGGCCGCTGCAAGGACCTTCACGTCGCTCCGATGACAAGTAAACGAGGTCGTACGAACAACAACTCATCTCAGTGCGCGCACTGACGGCTATTGCCGGCCAGCATTGGACCAATGGTCGACAAGTGGTGCCAATACCATGTGGAGCACTCCACTCAACCCTAAACTCGTTCTAACCTAACAGCTCTGAACTACGATCTAAACTTTATATTTTTAGGAGGATGAAGTGCTTCGATTTGATATATGTTTGCACGTCACCAGATGCTACCGTTCAACATTTGGATATATATACATAGGACTAGCAAACATCACGAGTTTTCTATAAATATTTTGACCGTATACGGTCTGACTATTGTACCTGAAACGGTTAAGCCGTAGTACCGGGAAACCGAAGAGGTAACTTGACGAAAAAAGTATTTGCTCCCTAATTTTACTTCGCACCCTGAAGACGCCTTAACGATGACGCGGACGCTTCAGAAAGTACTTCTCATAGTAATACGTTCGACCTGTCTTCATCTGAAAGGTGTCAACAGTACAGACTGCCGACGAAAGGTCACATCCTGGAAAGGACAGTTTGTACGGTCTACTTTGAATTTATGCTCGGGAGGTCGATGTCTCAGTCCGGTTAGATCTGTCAGAGCACAAAAATCACTCGGAGATGTGCAAGAGACACCGTCATTTGCTATCACCGGACTTTCTACATTCTACGAAAGGCTTTTCCCGTAATTAAGAAACTCGGTTTTTTCACCACTCATGCACGGTATTGTTATTGCGTAGTGAAAAACGCTACTCATCAGATCGGAAAGGTTAAAAATCCCGAATCTCTGGTGCAGTTCGTAGAGACGCCCTTAGCCCTAAGAAGGTCCGTAATTAAAGAGCACGTTGTAGATGTTAGTTATGGAGAGACCTTTACAGTGCCGTGGGGCTTTCTGGACGAGTTCTCAAATAGCGCATTAAAATTCCCGGCTTACTCCCTTGCGGTGAACGCCTATTGATGGAGATTATGTTTCACATATGATAAAGTACGTAAGTTTTGTAATATAGTAAGAGCACAGTATAATTCCGTGTTCTATGTGTTTGTGTGCAGAATATGTTTCTTGAGTTTCTCTCGAAAACTGTCGAAGGTGGAACAAAAGGTGGTATAAAATATTCGTTCTGCTTTTTCACCACCGGCGCATCTGATGGTGAATTATTCAGCATGATAAATATTAACATTAATTTTTCTCTATAGGACTACTCTTCCACGACCCTGACACCTATCGATAGACCTTATACTTTATAAGCGAAACCAATCACTTCACATTTTGTGTAAAACTGAACTGTTTTCGGGATATTCGTGGCTCTTTGTTGTATTTTTATCAACTTTTATCAAACGAGATTGCCGAAAATATTATGTCTAGGGCTCTCATTTTTGTAGCAATAGATGTTCTTATGAGTGATCAATTAATCTGTTCTTTCAAGTCTAAAATCTAAAGATTGTACGTAAATTATTAAATATACTTTTCATTTTATAAATATTACAGTCATACACTGAGGTTATTCTAGACTGCTCAGAATTATTTGTGAGAAAAGGCTCGAAAAATGTATATATATATATATATATATATAT
>MNPL01000673.1:0-15064 GCA_002081605.1 Tropilaelaps mercedesae | reverse complement strand
GCACTATATATATATATATATATATATATATATATATATATATATACGAGTTTACATTTTTATCACTATCCTTTTTTATCAGTATCTGATAAAAATTTCTCATTTCAAAAACTCTAGTCAGTTTTGCCGAACATTTATTTTAAAGGCACCGAATCTTGGACTATCTAAACATAACAATCCTATACACTCTTAGACACAGGAGCATTAATCATATGATCCATTTTGAGGAAACTTGAATGCAGAACAAAATGAGTGCCTATCACACCGGAGGACGGTTCATGGTTTTCTTGCTCAACAATTCGCATCGTAGTCCATGCGGAACGGATAAAACATACCCATAATGACTTACTCACAGTCAAACTATCAGGAGAATCAGATACAATGCATTTATTATGTTTTTGTTGTTGTTACCCAGGTGTTCATTTCGTACAAATATTCTCTCCTTCACTGGCTGATTCTGTGAAGTGAGCGCTATAACCTGACCACAGCAGTAGTGCGTCAGCAATTGTGTGACAGGGACTTTTCTAATTAAGCACTTGTTATCAAGTACTTGATGCAGTTCCAATCTTACAGTTTTACTACTTGTAGGCGACCCATAGCCTGTGGTACGACGGAATCAATTTGAAGATGTTACGGGTTGGCAGTGTACCACGATGATCGAACGCACCCACACGATATGCTGATATTAATGAATCAATAAATTTAGAGAAATTATTATGCTATAAACCCCAAAAATATTGGATCCTGACGTTGAGACCAAGAAAAGGTAGGTTAGCCAGTTTCCTATCCACCCTACCGCCGGCAATCCAAATTACACCGATACTGTCACAGATAATTAGATCAAATTTTCATAAAATCGCTTGCACGAATCATAACAAGGAGTTTGCCTAACTATGCACATCACTTCATATTTAACTTTCCGTGGATAATGTAGGTAATGCGAGTGTTTAGACAAAAACGTTAAGGATTTTCGTTCCAATTTCCTGTCATGGTACCCGGTGATCCTTGCTGAAGCCTGTAGTTAGACTTCTGCCAATTTTCAGCAAGTTATAGAGCACTGTTCTGTGGATACTTTCCATAAAGTGACACTTTCCAGAAGTCTTGCTGTGGTAGCCGACTGACAAGAATTACTCTGGGACAGGTAGTGTTATGATGTCATATTATACTATGTAACAGTTTGCTAAAGTACTTTTTGATATTAACGTTTTTTATGACCAAGAATACAACGATAGAACCACGGCAACCAATTCGCAAATTTCTGGATGGTATTTAAGTCAACAGTTGCATTCATACTAGCGCATTGTTCTTACCTTTCCACACATTTCCTACTTTTTTCGGCCTATTGTCCCAAATCGCAGAAACCATCAGGGAGAGGATAGTAACCGTGTTACCCTTGAATATAGTATGTATTAAACGGAATACACAGGGACATTTTTTTGCTGCCAAAGACTGTCAAATATCTGCCTATATTGAAACGCGTTACGTGCGTACAGCACGCTATAGTGACTCGCTTTCAATTTCGTCCACAAGGGTCAAACGCCTCAAAAGTCGTTGCTGTAGAATGTGACGCATCAAACACCATTTTTCTCTACAACAAACACAACAATCGGACGACGAAAGCTGGCAGAATGATTTGCAGACTCAACACACGCCAGCGCTTAAGCTGCAATGGAACCCATTTGCGGCCGCCTTCAACCAACAACACAAATAGCAGGACTCTTCTTCTCTGTTGTGATCGCTACAAAAAGCGACGAATCACCAACAAAAGTTATAGAAATAGCAGCTGGCGCGACCACCCTGACAATGACGATTGTATTCGCGGCTGCTAGAAAGCTATCAAGAGGCACACGAACGAAACCTTACATGAAGACACCCCAAGGCAAACCCTCCAGCAATGCCAAGCGGAGAATAAGTATTGAACCAATGACATCGAGCCTCCTCTCTCTTTTCTGTTGCCATCGTTCTTCTATATCTATACAATTGTCCCATCCCAAGACGCCAGCAGGTGGGGTGACCTGCTTCTTCATAGCTTGATTTTAGCATTTTGCTTCTCACTGAGATATACTCTCCGCTTTTACAACGTGTTTTGCTGCTCCACGAAATACGATTGCCATTTTTCTCTCAAGCTGCAACAGGACCAACTTGAATCCATGGGTATTTCGGGGTGAAAGAAGCCGCTCACATTTATTTTTTCTGGACTTTTATGTACTTCGTTCGCCACGCAACGGTAGTGCCTGAGCAAACCGGTTAGCCATGAGCATTAGTCGCGAGGCAGTGGCAAAAAATCAGTTGACTTTATTCTCGCCAGCAAAAATTTCCTGCTGCGGGTATTATTACTTTCATTCTGCTGCGAGTGATAGCTACAGCAGAATGTATACAACTGGCTAGCCGCTACACTGGCTAATCCTTTGCTCGGATCTGCTCCATCTGGGAACCCCTTTCCCAGACAGTCGTACAGTAAGGGCTAACCTAATTCTCAGATTCGGTCCACGGGCACAGATCTATTGGTTGAACATCTCTTCCAAACAGATTTAAGCATCACTGATCTGGGTGAAGTCCCTTCTAACGGCCGTTTGATTCCGCACATCTTCTTTACGAATCAATCAGTACATCAAATACTGCTGAGGTACACGATCTTAAAGCTAGCTGCGAATGAGAAGTCAACCAGACGCGAGTAGATTGAGTAGGTAAACGACTGAGCAAGTGGAAGCGTTTATCTGCTTGTAAAAAGCTGCTGTAGCGGAAGCTACAACCAGAGGGCATCGCACGAGGGTGGCGGGAAACAGCTAAGAGGAGCTGTAAACACCAAGCGTTACCACAACACTCAAGTCAGCCGCTATCAAGAAGTGGCACCTCAGTCACTCGCTAGACGATTTGCTCTATATTAGTTCTTGGCCTGCGTAGCTTTTAGAAATAACCTACAAAGACAATGCAATGCTTTATAATTTTTTGACTATAGACATAATCCTGCGCAAAACGACAGATCCCATCGGCTTATTGGACTATTAAGGCGGACGTTACTGAGTTCCTATAATGCTAGCCCGCACCGAACGTAAAGTAAGCCTCTAGAAGGCAGCTCGTATTGGCCATATTGATCAGTATTTCCATTTAGTATACCGCATATCACATGTACTCTGTTTTTCATAGCGAAATATGACGACTTTGTCCTGTAGTGCAGGTCGTCATTGGCTTCACCCGACCCTAACTATACACCGGGCAAAGCTCTATGCCCAGATTTTACTAATCCAATAATTCGCGGGATTCCGTAGAGAAGATCATCAATCTTATAGCGAGCTGATTTTAATGCCCCACTATCTGTATCTATATTTTTAGAGCTGACAATCAGCCAATATTTAACGTCCACGGTAGCGCTTTTTACATTACTTTGCAAAACGGACCCCATAAATTGAATGTGCAACGGCGGCGCTCGCACCCGAGCACCCACCTACAAATCTCCGCTGGTCGCTTCAAGGCGCACGTAAATGCAAGCCAACGAGCCATGCGATGGTCTACTATCGACGCAAAAGCCAGTTTCAAAGTGATACTTTAGGTGAAACAGAAAAGTTACCAAAATACGTAGTTTTTAAAACCCTTTCATTTTAACCCGCTGTGTGAAGAGGCAGTCTCTTTCGCTTTGAGGGACTTTTAAAAGAAGAAAACCAGGTAATCTCACATTTGCAAATACTTTTGTACAACACAATTTTTGACGAAGCTCCGTTGTATTTGCATATTCTATGCTGTGCGCTCTATATTTTTCTCTCCCCACTAGCACTTTTTCTATATATCTGTGCTGACGACACGGCTGATTCATCAACGAAAACTGCCGGTACTATTATTTTTACTAGCGTTGGGCCTTGGAGGACGGTTGGCTTTAATATTATCATTCTATACTCTGGGGAGGCTAGACTACTTCTTTGAGGAGACTGTTTCCTAACCGTTAGTCTCGAGGATGGCGATGTTGCTTGCGACGGCGACGGTAACGGCAAAAGACGAGTCTACATCGTACGTTGAGGAGGACCGATGAGGCATCCGATAATTGTGGACCGTCCGACAGGCCTTTAAATGTGGCCCTCAAGGAGACATGGAGTGCACGGCTACGAGGTGAGCCAGCGCGGTCGCATAAGATAATATAACTACTGCGCTCAATAAGATGCGAGATGGCTTAGTCAATTAATATGCACTATCTGTACGTGTGAGCCGAACGACAAAATATCATTATTTTATATTTCCTTAGGTTATTGCATTATCAAGCAGCTAGGTCGGACCATGCTAGTATAATACAAGGGTGTTATTTTTAGTGGTAATGAACGCATAACAAAAAAACGGTTCTTAGCGGTGCCGGCGATGTTTATAAAAGCTACTTAAAAAAACCTCTTTTTTTCTGGCCTAGAACCTGTAGGTTGATGTCTATTATGAATAGTGCCTCAATAATTAGTAACAGCAAAAAATTACGACATATTTGAAATAGTACGGTGAGGAAACAGTGTGCTAATTTAATTTTAATATATTTAACGTTTCACACATTCTAACAGAAAATACAAGGTGACATGAACTACAGTTTTTCTCCTCTTACGGCTAGATGAAACAAATATTCCAAACGGTTCTGATCACTTTTTAGCCGGTTGTATGACAACGTTGCCATAGATAGCTTCTCATCTCTACCCTACTACAGCCCACGAGTGTTTTGGGTCCTCCCCTTTTCTGCAGATTCCCCATACTCGCCTCTATCTTTTCCAGATCTCTTGCTCACATTTACCTTGTCTATGGCGGTTAAAATGAAATCTTTGAAACGGGGTTCCCTTTTAGCTTCCACCTTTCCCTACTGGGTTGGCTGAGTTACGCGTGGACTTTTCACATACGTTCTTTCTTTTATACCAGGAGCAGGCCCTTTTGACTTTCTTCAATCTACACGTATCCCCAAATCTGATTCCTTCATTTCTCCTTACCTGTAAACCATTGGTTCAAACAGCAAAAGGAATAGCAACAGATCCTTGTGGTCTTCTTCAGCTTTTTTCCTCATTTGCTGATCTAGTTCTTAGAGCCTGACCTACCACAGTCTGCAGATCCTCAATCTTTCTCCCCTCCTCAGCTTCCGCTTCCTGCTTTTACGGCCTTTTCTCTGTGTCACTATATGTGTTGGCTCGTCCGTTAGTTGAATGGCCAATAGCCTCTTGGTTCGCTTCTTCCTCAACGTCGTTGTCCTTCGGAGTTCCACTCTCACGTCTGGTTATCCCTATCTTTTTTTCCTGTCCGGGTCACTTCTCGTCGTCTCATCTTCCCGTTAAGGCAAGCCCAACAGGCATGCCGTTGCGTACGTCGGCTTCCTAATTAGCTGGTTAGTGGTCGTAGTGAGCGTAGAAGGATGCAGTAAGAGGGCAGCAACGCCGTGGCCACAACGCCAGAATAACGGAGAAAACCGAACCAGCACAGCACAGGGGAACTCAACTCTCAGCATGTTGTCAGCATGTTCGACTATAACACATTGGCCACATTAACCAGTTACACATTACCTAGTGAGTGAAGACCACGAAAGCGTCTACAAAAATGAAGACGTAAGGTCGCGATAACTTTTACATGTACAGGTAGGTATCTTTAGCAGACCGAGGAGCGAGTTTGAATCCATTAAACAAACCACTGTCGAAAACGGAAAAGGCAATTGAATTAAATTGAAACAATAATTACACTGAACGATGCATTCATTATCTACCCTTATATGCATACTCAATGTCATAGCTGCCTAAATGTTTTTCTATTGTTTAGGATCATATTAGGGTGCGATACTTTTCTAATTTACGCATTACATCATACCAATCCATATCAAATCGTAAGTGTCGTTCGAATGACCAATATTAAAATGGTGGCAAAAAGACTGTGGAAGAGGCAGTTATCTTGAACTTAAATCTCAACAAAGAAGAGGGTGTACTGATATACTATGCCATTAAGGGACGTATAACAATTCGGTATGCTGTAGGATAATTAATGTGAAATAAAAACAAAGACGCCTCAGGTAGTCTTTCCCCAAACTTGCAATTACCTTACATCTATTTTTGGTTGCTAGGAATTATAACTTTTATAATTGACTAATTATACTTGAAACGAATAATAGTAAAATTATGGTCGTAATGACCAAATTGGTTTCAGGGATATGACTTTGAGTCCAAAAGTTGTTAAAAAATGTACATCGAATATAAATATATTAATAACTATAAATTAAATGTCTGAAGATCCAATTCTCCATATTTTGAATTAGTCGCTCGTAAATTTTTAGAAAGGGTGCTTAATATACTAGCAGGGCTGCATATTCAGCTTGGACAATAAATCAGTGGTACATCTATGTATTGCTATGGTCAGTCATACCACTACTTCTATGGGCAATGGGAGAAAGAACCGATTAACTAAGGTCAATCGATGGATTCATTTAATTGCTTTTCTAAATACGGCATTTGTTTTCCGCGTTCCGATATCATCTGTATCACGTAAGTGGTAAATTAGTAATACGAAACAGTCGATACGTACGCGTCGGCTTGTTTGCCGTGTCGTACGTTTCACGTTGTAGAAGAGAGCGAAACAAAAACAGATAGCTGAAGACGGTTAGTAAAGATGCTGAAAAAATAACGAGACACGAACATCTTGAATAGCGTGCGTTGCATGCCCGCAAGTGTTGACAGTATAGACTTCCTAACGCGATGTTCAAGAAGCTATTGTCTTTTCCCTTCCCAGTGTTTCTATTTTTCAGGTTTTCCTCCCATTGTTTGCGCGAGCACTGTATGCGTTTGCCTAATGTAATATCACCTCGATACCTGGCGTATGACTTGCATCAAGGTCACTCCCCGGATGAGAGAACAGGTGTGGAGAGCTATACACAGTGCCCCTTACGATTAAAACCGTTATCGATAAATGCAGCTGGAAAGCAATATCAGTCACTCGAATACATCTGTTTTTTGCTATCGAAATATCGTCGCAACGACAGAGGACTGTTGCGGTGCCGCTATGGACTGCAAGCTGACAGTTTTTCTGCTTGTGTCTCTTAGCGACGATGCACCAACCCAGACTAAAAAGATGAATCTCGTTTTATTGAGAGATGTATTACCGCACCGACCACGACTTTGGCTTACCTTCATCTATATCCAGTGTATTCCCCGAGATCATGAGCCTGATTAGACACGTCCTTTCCATAGTTTAGGGTACGGACACCACTAAGTTCGCACTGAGACAAAAGAGCTTTCAATCTGAATCAGATTTATCAAAGAATCGTGATCTAGCTTCAGAAAGAAAGGTCAAAGCGTTGAAGGTGTCCTAGCTTCATTCAGGCTGGAGCTTCATCCAATATGCTTCCAAAAGATAACACTTTCTGCCATGACGCATCGGAGTTAGCCATCTTGTATATGAATTAAAACCTATGTGCGAATTAGAACATGAAAAATTTTAAGTGCATTGGTGTCGTCTAATTATATGGCTTGGTATACTTTCCAAAACTTCTAAGTTGCTTAGCTAAACTACTAATAAACTAGCACTGATCTAATGCCAATATTTCTAATATTGACACAAAGATACAATGTTTTAAGCTAGTTGGGTGCTAGCTTGACGTTTAGTTAAATTTTTTTCTAAGAGCATGGCAAACTACGTTTTCCATCAACGGCCAACGGATTCCGTTAATCGCTTCCAACTTTTGTGAATCGCAGCCTGTCAGCACTGATCAATGTTGTTAGCGACCTGATACTATTTTGCTTTTTTAACTCTGGCTCGCTCGTAACGCCTGCATCAGCTGGGGTCAAATCGTGATGATCAGTTTGACCCCTTCCGGCCGACTCACCTTTAGGCTATGCCTATTTATGCAGGAATAAGACGGCGAGAGAATGCCACTGGGTCATTTCTAGACATTTCTTGATGCGTTGATCCATCTTTACTCCGGGCTCTGGCTCTTTCAACGAAGCTCGGTCGCATGGCTACTAATTGCCGTGCAATATATATAACACCGATGTCGTAACGCAAAGAGCCAACTCAGCAGCAACGGAAAACAAACTTGGGAAAGCCAACAACGTACGTATATGCTCAGCACAGGCGGTGTAGCATTGGGAAGCCTTTGGGTTATATACATTGCAGCTAGTGTCGTTGCTTACGAAGCTAACCGATAGCCGGATCGGTCTGCGACATAATCTAAGTACTAATCGGAAACATTTATTTCAGTATTCATCATAGTGTTTTCATCATTCATAGTGTTTTCATCGAGACTAAACAACTTAGGCTATCGTACGCAAAAACGCGGTTAAAATTCAGGACATGATTTCCTAAGCAGGAACAAAATGTTCCGAAAGAAGCCTATTTTTGCTATTAACGAAACTATAGAGTTAATCGAATAGAATGAACTAATCGGTGATTCGTGAGTGAATGGTCGATTCTCAGTAAGTAGTTTTCGTTTACACATTGAAATGTCAACTCTTTCTAAACGCGGTTCGGCTACAAATTAAACGCCGCCTGGTAGAAGCCACAAACTCTTACGTTAATTACACTTGCAAACTATGTCCGCTAGCGAGGACTCTCCGTGGGATCTGTGGTGAAAACGCATGGTTCCACACAGTCATAATGTGTTTTCTAGCCTCGTCAAAGCTTCGGACAACCTCATAAAATATAGGGACAAATGAATCGGATAAATAGTACTTTGTGCTGAGCCACAAAGATAAGCTGAAAAAATATAAGTTGAAAAAATAACTTGAATACCCTGAATAAGTTGAAAAAAACAATTCAAAATAAACTAAAAAAAGAGCTATTACTAAAAAGGCACTCAAGACTTTGGCAAAATTGGTCTCCATACGTTATATATATATATATATATATATGGAGTTTATCCAAAATATATTTTTTAGTAGACTTGCAGTCTCCGGGTCGTCTCTCCATATCCGGTAAAAATTTTCGTTACTCTAGTACCTAACTGTTATTTTCGTGAACCAGTTCGCTTGAAGTAATTCACGTTTGGTTCAACTTACATTGACCTGCCATATACAAATGTGACCTTTGTTGACTGTAATTCGCAGGCCGATAATCACAAAAAAAGAACTCAGCCTTTTTTCATTTTCGAGCCAGTTTGATGAATGATCTTAACATGACGAGATAATTGCTACATTTTATTGTTCTGTTGAGCCCGCTCTGCAATTCGTTCGGTGTTTCAAATTAACTTAGCCGATAATGTATATGGCACAACAGATATTGCAATCGACATGTGCGTAATGATGTACTCTTTTTGAACATGATTATTTCTAGAAGGACACCCTATTCATATTCTACTTCTCAAGTAATTCTCTTTTGCCTGTCAGGAAAGTGCCGCAATGTCTATGTTTTCCAGTTCTTCTAGTGGCTTTAGGATTGTTACCAAAATCACTTTCGGATCCCTGGCTGATTTAGTTGATATCGAGCTCAGCATTCTGTTTTTTCTGTTGTACTCAATCAATCGAGTGTCCTCCGCCACTAGCCAAACAAAAGTGGCTTGCTCTGTTTTACTCTTGTATTCGACAGCCCATCGACTGTTTCTTCTATACTTTAGTTCATGTCTTTCGGAAGCAAATTAAGTCTATTGCTGTGTTTAATTATAGGCTCGTCAGAATTTTGTTGAATTTAGCTTTCTTCTTTCTTTCGTCTTTCTGAAGCTGGTAGAGCTTCCCCAGCTAAAATTTTAAATTCTCGCTAGTGTTATGTCACACAGTAGATGTGTTTCATCTCACACCAATGCTGAAATTTTCTCCTCTCCACTAATTTCTAATTTAATGTTAATTTTAATCTTTAAGTAGTTAATGTTAATATAATCTTAATTACCGCCCCAGCTAAATGTGGCAAGCCTAACTCGGTCGATTTGACCTTTTTCCTTTTCAACATCTTTTTGGGTGTGATGTTCTACTATAGACCAATTTACTCCGAATACATTTACATAATATAATGCACGCAACAGGTGGAACCATTCTTCCTCTGGCCACTTTGCTGACAACGCTTCGTTGATGTTGGTACTCATCCATACACAACTTCCTAGTCGCATTATTACTATTTTTTAAAAGCTGGTCTAAGCTGCTAATTTGCATTCGTTACGGAACGGTGCCAGTACCTGCGTGTATTAGTCTTCTTAATTTTTTCGTATTGATATTTTCGTGATGCGTTTCTCCATTGGTTTTCGAGGAAAGTCGTTGGTCTGAGGCTCTTGTGAGGCTACTAATTTAAATCTACTGGCTCCTCCAAGTACCGTTGTTGTGTGTCCAACTAGTAAAGAATAAAGTTCTACGTACACGGGAGTTGAAGCATACTTTATACATTCAAGCATATAAGCCAGTAAAGTAAGCCTAAAAGGAGCAGTCTGGGTGGTGCGCATCGAAGTCCGCAACTTTGCCGGATATCGACTATACCCGGAGCCCGATGCATGGCGGATTTTGATACAGGCTTTCACTCTGCAACTGACATCACCCAGCTGGAGCTCAACGGGTAGTTATGACATGCAGCAGCACTTAGCATTTGAGCAGATATATATGTATCCGGGAGTGGAGTTACTGGCCCTAAGATATGTTGATTGAATTGGATGCAAGCATCGAAAGCGAGCCGTAGCTTTGGGTTGTCATTTTTCAATAGACGAAGTCTCAATGTACAAGTGGACCCGTTGACACTGGACGATTGTGAAGATCCATTATTTACGCTGTGATCACGTAGATTTTAACGGGACTGTCAATAAAAAATTTGATAAGTGGTTCGCGATTTTGAAAGTTCACAACCAAAGTAAGGCGATGCGAAAATGTTCAACGAAATTTCATTTGAGAAGCCCCGGAGGTCATTCATATTAATCCGAATTTGCCTTATTTCTTCCGCCGAAAGGATTAGGAACGAAAAAAGGGTTTGTCACCGATGTACACGTTGACAAAGATAGGCAAGCTAGTATAAACAAAAATATTGCGAATTTTTTTCTAAAAGCCGGCTCGATTCTATAAATCGGCTGAGTGCGAGGCGGTGCCTTGGTCTGGATACAAGCTGTTCAGCCAGTTCACGGGTTTGCCGGCTCTTCTTTTTAGTGGCATCGCCCCAACTCAACTGGGCCCATTCATCATATTTTGGCATCGGCCAATGGCTCGTTGCCGTCGACCAGGAAGCCGAAAAGGAAAGCCTCCAGCAGCACTAGCTGAAGGAACGCAGCATTAAATTCCACTGACCCGGAATGGTTCCGTACGCTTATACGGCTTCGTCTACTGTATACGTCACCATCCATAGCACACACATACACACATAAACAGACACACTCACGCGCACGCACACAAACATACACACACACACACAGCCTCCAGGAGCCCTTGGCACTCCGTTCGGAAGGCTCACCCAACGAGACAGCACACTGCCACCAGATATACAAAGAATGATTTGGGGGCCATACTTGGAGATAGCCATAAAGGCTATCGATGGTATATCCTAATCTGTAATACCTGGGCGTATGCAATCAACTAACATAGCGAGACCCCAGGATTGGTATCTACCAGACAAAGCACAACGTCTACATCTGCACCGTAATGTATAGGACGACCCACGGGCACAAGTCACTCCCCATCACAAAAACTGAGTAGGCGACGATGGCCCTGTACCCTCCCTTGTAGTGAAGGTCCTGCATGACGCTAGACAGACCATCTGGGCAATTTACCGATATCCGACCTCGTAAGAAGGCCAAGAGGCATTCTGGTTGCTGTTGAAGCCGGTTTCTGCAAACGAAGAACTACGTGTGTGTGCATGCGACGGGATAAATTGCCGAAAGGGCCTAAGTACGCCGATTTTGCCCATTCCCACGTTCCTGACATCCCGGATATCCCGTTCCACTCATACACATCCAGTATTCACCAAGTACAGCCTATAACAATAGTACCTATCTACAAAACTAAGTATCTATTGCCACGGCGATCAACTTAGCGTTGCAAAGGTGAGGGTAAACGTGGCGGCGATTCATCACGTGGAAGACAAAGAGAAAGGAAGAGAGTTAGACTTGTAATCAAACGGTTGCCAATATAAACTATACCGAAACAAACACGCAGATAGGTATATTATTTTAGTTATATAAAAGGATAAAAATACGGGCTTATATAAATATACTGTGCATACGTAAAGAGACTGCAGAAACCGCCTCGCCGTAAGATTATTGACTGTTGCTAAAGTTATTCACTTCAATATGGACTTATATATATAAAGTCCATATATATATATATATATATATATATATAATGATATATATGCAAGATGCTTTGACGCCCTCTACAATCGTTTCCTTATCGTTTATAATTCGTTGGCCCAGGAAACATGTGTGCTGATTTGTCTGGTGTAAAGGGAGGGAGCATTAAAACCATTTCATGTGGGTACCGAAGCGAGATCTGCGGTGGTAGGTCGTTTTTTTTATAGAGAACTCATTTTATTAGAGTGCGACAGTGAATACCGACATGGTCCTAGAAACTGACGGCACCAGACAGCTGCCGCTTGCCACTTACTTAATGACTGTACAAGAAGAGAGATGAAGAAAAAAAGGCCTATCCAACTACGGCTATTTCCCTGGATCTCTTTTGCGACCCAAAAAGAACGGTCTTCGAGGCTCCTGTCATGAATAATGATTATTCTACTATGCGTTTCTTTGGTAGTTGCTATAATGGGGGCAGACACCGCATCATCAGCAGTAACTATAAGAACGCCAGGCAGAAGAAAAAGTGGTAGCCGTTTAGTAAGGGTTGACATTCATTCTGCAGCCGTTTTGTTGCGTCGTTGAACGACGTCGAACCATATTGTCGCATCATCTCTGACGCGACTAGTCTATCAACCCAGTTCGAACCCACTGCCACTCAATCCCCTTAACATGGTGTCGGGCCCATACGTGTTCTACATCTCACATGTTCATTGTCAAGGCTGCCATGCTTGCTAAGTCCGTCATTTGGCTTATTTGAAAGTTTCTTATGAAAATTGACTTTTAGACCTTCCAGTAATAAAAAAATTAAATCTGTTAACTAATGGTGACTGGTCGAAGGTTGGTTCACTTTCCATATAATCATTTAATGATTGATAACCGTTATTGTTGAACAAATGCATAAGACGCAAAGGCGTGTACCAAAGGAGAAGGCTTTGATAGTTAATGAACAGTTGTTCCTCCTCGTAAGTTGACCTTGCTAGCAATTATAAAAGACAAGAGAAAGACAAAGAAAATAAAAAGGAAGTAGAAGTGGCACGATGTATTTAGCCATGTTACAAACGATGTGGTGTTATATGTTTGAGTAAACCTTTCTACTAAACGCTATCAAACCGTAAATAAGCTTCAGCAAATATGTGTTATCCAGTACGTGGCAATAGTTAAGGCCTGCTTAGGTTAAAACTTTTTTCCTAATAATGATTTGGAAATACCCGGTTCGACAATGCGTTCGGGGGCATAGATGTATCACACGTACGCCATGCGCGGCCGTAATTGCGTTTGCCTGTAGTCATGTTTCGCGCCGCCTGTTAAAAAATGTTTCCGAACACTCCGTACTTCTGGGGCTTATTTGAAAGAAAGAAGCACTAAATTGTTCCTCGAAATCGTGTCGGAGACGGGGAAAACTCAAGCGCACGTCCGTTACCAATATTAACCGTATGCACGACCCACAAAGAACATAAACATTCCCGGCGTTATGGTTCGACATTGGGAAAGCACTGCAGCATTTGCGGCAGATGTCAGTTCGTTTGTGCAGTTTAAATTTGTTCGCTGAATTTACTTGAGTTTGCTGTCTGAATTTGTTTGAGTTTGATTTTATCGTGAATGTGAGACCATACACGTTTGAACGGGTTGTTGTGCGTTATCAGGTCGTAACTTGTATTCGATAATAACCTTTATGTACTGTTGTTAACGGGGTACAGCGTAAAACTCAACCGCAAACGTAACGAATAGCTCTTCGGTGACATATAACGTTGAAACCGAACCACTTTCTCAAGGTTCGCTCTTATTTGAGCATCCTTGTTGACACCAATAACTTTAAAGGAAGTTTGATGTAGAATGACGAGGCATGTAAGCTAGCGTCGAAGAATGAGAAAAAAGGTGTGTATAGGGCGCCGCGTTTTCGAGCGTTTCTAGACCTGACTGCACGCTGTGAATTTGCATAATCCTTGGCAGGCCCATTGGAACAAACGTAAAATTTTGAACATTTTTTACGTTTTACTATCCGATAATGTTATCTGCGATAATGCCCACACCGAATTTTTTAAGTCTGTTTTTAAGAATTGAAAACCGATAGTTCCTAGAAGCGAATCTCGGCCATATCTGCACAAGAGCCTTTTAAATCCTCGTACTTGAACTAGAAATCAAATATTACTTTATCAAAAATATGGAGTACTCAGTGTTACAAGATCATTTCATAATACATGTAACATGTTTAACACCAATACATTAGAAAATAATCCCTTGCTTTTATGTGAAATTACCACATTAGTATGGGTGTATGCGGTTGCTTGTCGAATGCTATTAGCTATACGTTTATTTTAGCTATACACGACTTGCGCAAAATGCATTTCTCGGTTTTGTTAACATGCTGGAAAAAAATTTTATTGTGTTAAACGTAATATAATTTTATGCAGTAATGCAGGTTTTATAAGCGATAGAAGTTCATTACTATAGTAGTACCGCTCGCACTCATTAAGGTAAGAGCGGTAAAAATGCTGTTTGACCTTGTATTTATTGTATTTATCAAGTTTACAGTAAACAACCTGGAATGTTCCTCCCACAAATACTTTACAGGTTTTGTCATTCAGATGCAATCTAGAGATCGATGTTAACTGTAGAAAAAATAACAGTTCGAATGCAATAGCGGTCTGAATCTCATTAAAATAATATCTATATAGCGAAAGTCGACAATGTAGCAATCATTGGATGTGGTTTGCTATCAAGCAAATGAGTTCATAGTTTTAATAAACGTTAAGGGACGGGAAGGTGTATAACTGCATAGAACTCTCACTAATATAGACATGCAGCTCACTCTTCTCTAGATTTCTAGATTTTCAAAAATACCCTTGAAAGCGACTTTATATATATATATATATATATATATATATA
>MNPL01000672.1:0-16823 GCA_002081605.1 Tropilaelaps mercedesae | reverse complement strand
TATATATATATATATATATATGTATATATATATATTTATATATATATAATACATGAAAGGACATTTAGATCAGTATGTGCACGTCCATCTTGCTGTAGGAGTGCTCGATACGTTTTGTTGTTGTTGCTATTAGTTTGTCGTCGGGAACACACGGATAAAATCGTCGTTCCGCCACGCGACAGTTGTTCTTATGAAAAAAGGTGAAAACCGTCCTACGCGAGCGGACACAAATCTCCCTATCGCACCGTAAAAAAAATAGGATAGGGTTAACTTCCCAAAAATGCCATACCTGTCCACGCCGTTGGCCCTGTCCATTGAACTCTATTGCCCCGCTACCCTACCCGGCTCATTCGATCGCAAACGCACGGAAAACTTCACCTAACGATTTTCTTCGCCTCATCGTAACCTCACGCTGCCGACCGCACTGTCGCCCGCTACAAATCGTGATGAAGCCTTGAAGCACCCAGCAACTGCCATTCGTTTACGTTAGAATTCCGTTCTGGTCATCTACTGGAATTCGCGACGCCGCAAAGTTTCTGCCTCCAATACCATTAAATCGGCTTGCTTTTTGCAGTCAATTAGGTACTTCACCCGTCTAATGCAGGCGTGCTTCGACTTGCCCTCGACTTGAGTGGCGATCAGGTCCCACCGGCCTTTCATCCATCTTGGGTGGGCCATGATGGCCTGCTCTAGCTGTCTCTGCTGGTCCCACGTCCAGTCCGACGGATCAAGCTCGCCACCGCCGCCCGAGTCGACGCTCTCGTTGTGTCCCTCTTCATTCAGCTCCTTCGTGGAGATCTCCCCCTCTACGAAGCGCGACCTGCTGCTGTTCTGTTGATCGAGTATGACGTTGGCCTTCGTCGCGCGCATCGACTTGACTTTGCCGAGCACGTCCTGCTGCGAGCGGTTCAACGTCTCAGCAATCTTTTCCCAACGATTGATTGAACCGATGGGGTATTTCTTCAGTAGCCGAATGAGGTTGGCCAGTTCGTCTTCGTTCCAATTGCCTTCATTCAGCTGTTTCGAGACGTCTTCCTGGATGAACGAATCCGGCAGATTGGTGACAACGGGTGCGGTCCTGTCGACCAGCTTGGCGGCCTTGACAGGTTTCCGTTGGCGGGGTGCCCGCTTTGGTCTTACAGGCTCCTCATACTGATCATTGTCGGCGGCGGAAACCTCCCTTTTGGCCAGCAGCTCCCTGACACACGCGGGAAGCGCCATAACCGTACAAAACATTCCGTACGGCAGCCGCACGAACCAGATATCCTTGAACGTCGGCGCGGAGATTCGCGACATGAGTTCCTGCCTGATCTGGTTGATTTCTTCCTCGGCCGCCCGGTTCTTCTTGGCATTGGTCGAGCGCTGCTTCTTCCGCTTGATGGCCTCGCTGAAGTTCGACTCGATGGTGAATTTCTTCTCCCAGTACGACGTCCACATCCAGAGCGTCTGGGCCACGGTTACTATGATAGCCATCATCACCCCCATCTCAGCTGGGCCCATTTTTCGCGCCTTTCGATAATAGCGGTAGTACATACTCCGGGCCCAGTCGGGTATGCCGTACTGAAGCACCTCGTGGTACTTCATCCGCTTCTTCTCGTCCTTCAGAACCTCCATCACTGCGGCTATCTTACGGAACGTCTCCGGCGCTTCCGGGTCGGAGTTCCTGTCCGGATGGTACTGGAGCGACAGTTTCCTGTATGCCTTACGAATGTCGGACGTCGTCGCGTTTTCGGGTATTTCTAGGAACTCGTAGAAATTCTGCTTGACGTCCTCGACCACGTCGAACAAATCCAGGTCGTCCACTGTTAGATCGGCGTCGCTCACCAAAGGCTCGCACATTATAAGGGTGACTAGATACAAGATCTTCATGCTGACTAATGGATGGGTTTCTGTCAGACGGGTAGAATTAAGGTGGCTCGCTAGATAGTGGCTATTCACTTAGGACACTTCACAACGCCATTTGGCCACTGGCGGACCGCGTCCTCTTGGACTCCCTGAGACGGCCCTCTACTCACAGCCGCCTAGGACAGTGCGAGACAGCCTTCGGAGTTTGCTCTGCCCGTTCGAATATGAGATGTGGCACCATTTGACGGGTGAAGTTGGTTAGACATGGCAGAGGTTGGATACGAGGCTGAGCGCTGTTTTTAGCGCGGTGTCCGTGGGACACCATTGAATTTTAGCAGGCAGAAATTTTACGGAAAACGGCGCCGTAGACATTAGACGTTGGCTTATGGTCAGCCCTTCAATAAATATGAATGTAAATATTTTTGTGGAAGAGCTACATGCATACATTTTCGTTTGTTGCGTATCCGAAGAGGCCATGGTGGCCAGTGAGAAGGGCGTCTTGTCGTTTTATGAAACGATGTACGAAAATTTACCGCTTACGGATTGGAGGTGCACCTTCTACACATGCCTGCATAACAAGTGTGATGAGTAAAATGGGATGGAATAGATCTCAGATTTCACACGGATTCAGTTCAGATCTAATTTACCGCTGTGAAAATAAAAGACTGAAGTTCGTTTTCTCGAGGGGCCGTGAACTAAGAAATACAATCAAAGCCATTAACATATCAGCACGATGCGAACACGGGAGAAATATTTGAACGCCATTCGAGATACACCATTGTATCTATCTTTCAGGACATACACGACTAAATAATGCATAGCAGGCACAGCCTCCAACAGAGGATAGCTTCGACCGGCGGACTACCATGAAACATGCACGTTTGATAGGCGTTGTTTGCAAACGATTATGGCACACAGGTCTTTATGGATGCACCGTCGTTTTCCGGAAGTTTCTGCCAAGTCAACGATTACCGCGTGAACAAATCATAATTGACCTTGATGATCTGGCCATTTGTAAAAGTGCGCGCTGAGTTTTGCCCTAAAAAGTTCTATTGATAACAAATGCTGCCAATAGAATCCCTCGCTACCGTCAGAGTGACCAGAAGTATTTCTGCCACCTCATGTCGGCGATGCAAACATCCCATGCCTTTCAGCTAAGAGTACAGCACATCTGAACTTACGAGAGCAGCAAATCGAAGCAGACTTTATTAATTGCCTTAATCATTCTGCCGCTATATGTAGTATTAAAATTCGCGCTCATATATATATATATATATATATATATACAGTTAATTAATTAGCCGAATAAGTCGGCTCCAGTTTTCTTTGCGTTCGCCCAGGCCTCTTCCTTGGTCATCTTCTCCTCTGGGGACGGCTCTACAGGATTACCGTCGGCGTCTAGTTTTCCTTCGCGGAAGTCATTTTCGATTTTCTCCGAATATATTGCCTCGAACAGGTCCTAGAAATGAATAGCGATTCAGTTAGCGTGGCGAGCGGATTCAAATTTGGTCGAAAACGTGAAAGACATTCTTGTAACATCGCTGGAGAGCCGGGTATTTTATAGCGCTCCATTAACAAGCACTGTAAGGGAGATGGATCTTGACATGTAGAAGCGCAAGTGAGCGTTAATAAAACAATTAAAACGTTGGATGTATGCAGGTTAAATTTGCTCAATTAGATTTTGCGGAAAATAGGTATGAAGGTTCAGAGCTAAGAAATCGGCGTTTACCGTCTCATTGGCCGCAAACGTAATTAGAAAGTCGCTTCTTTATCATATGGTATTCCTTCAACATCATTCGCACATGACGAATTCTTACCTACGGGAACGCCCAAAATCTCAAAAAAATTGAATCCATTTCTTCACCTATACACACTCAACAACAATAATAAAAATAATGCCCACCCATCATGTACCTCAGCAGTAAACTCGCTCTGAACGACGTCGGGCACGTTGTAAGAAACGTACGGCTTGAGCTTGAAATCTTTGAGATTTGGAACAATAATTTCCGGAATCATTTCCAGTTCGATCTCTTTCGTCCCATAGAGATAAGGCATCCGTTGGCCGAATGACTCGTCCTCAAGGTTCGGGTTTTCCCTATCGTGAATCGTCCCCCGAACTGAGTTCGGTATCCAGAACTTGCGGAAATTCTTCTTTCCGAGCCGTACGCTCGACGTACAGATCCCTCGAATGATTGTGTAACTGTTCATGATGGGCTGCCACCTACGCCACGGGTGGCGTTCCTACAAAAACGTGACAAGTTAAAAGTGTGATTTCGAGAACCGAACGATATCACCGTATTTAGACGAATAGAACGTAACCACAGCGCGAACAACAACACGGTTCTCCACCACAGGACAGCCGAAAGAATGTCGTATCGTATGTTGGTGAGTCCAACTTAGACCGGCTAATGGGTTGAGTTGGACACAATTTATTTGGAAAGGCTGGCAAATCTAGTCTGTAAATTCACCCGTAATGGTGACGGTCTCTAAAGACGTGCGATACGCTGGCAAAACTGGGGTGCTTGGAGATCGGGGCTTTTCGTCCGCGATTGACAATTGGTTCCTGATACCAGTTGGTACGGGTTGCACTTTCATCAGCAGTTTGGCTGCGGCTCGCGACCGCCGCTAGGTGGAAAGGGCCTCTTAGATTCGAACAGCTCGAAGTCATCTGTTTGTAGCTTTTCTCCTCGAGCAAATCCTGAGCATTGGATTTGGCCAGCAGTGTTCGTATCCCGGAGTACCAGAACCTGCTCACGTTCCCTTCAGCTGGTTGCATCGAAACAAACTGTCCCGATCTATCATTGAACCCGAAGCAGATGTCGCCGATGTCGAGTGCCAGGTCGCGCCAAAAGAGTGTCGAATTTTGCTGCGTCGATTGCCGCTGTGGGGTCCAGGGCAAGGCGCGAACCTTCGCGAGGGCCAGCCTTCTTCGGCAGGTGAGTCCACGTCGTCGTGAACGTACTATTTTTCTAGCCGATGTGAAGTCACCTCTATGACCGGCTCCTGGCATAGTTGATTACGCAACAAAATAAATCATTAAATAAATAAATAGTAGAACCAGCCTGGAGAGGTTTTTGGGCCGTTCAAAACGAAGGAACACATCGGGCGTAGAGATGTTTACCACTCCCCGGGTTTATTAGTAGTTTAACAATACGATTACCTCCAAGTGTTGTAGATGTTATTGCTTTGGCGTTAGTTCGACCTCGAGTTTTTAATGGTACCGCTGTTGGTCATGGCATTACATCAAAGCATTTAGTGTTTGTCTCATCAATTAATCACGCGTTTCCTCCGCATGCGGGTGACTTTTTCGAACCAGCATTTATTCTGCATTTTCGCCGTTGTTGCAGTAAAACCAGATCAAAGTCATCGTTGGTGTTGCATACATGTTATGGCAGCGCTTGAAGTTACTTGGTACTTCAATTAGACGAATTCGTCGGTCAGGTTGAGTGATATGTTGTTCGCTTGCAAAAGTTCGCACAGACACCATCAGATAGCCACCTCAAGCAGGGTCTAATCACAATCAGATACTGAGACCCCCACGCGTAGATGTCTTGATATAAATACGCATTCACAGATCTTGTGCATCGCCTCCACATGCAAAATTCTTAGAACTTTTTTAAGTTCTAAATCCGCTTTACACATGAGCTCACAAAGGCTCACCCTCACACGCACTAATTACACGACAGCTGCCCCGTGATGTTGCCTCCTGATCCGCCCACCAGACGGCTGCTAACGAAGCTCACTTTATGTCGTATTCCGTTCTCTAGCACCAGCTGAAAGTCCATGCAGAGAAGACGCTGAAATGCCAGCGTTGCTCGAAGGCGTTCGCTGTGTCCTATCTACTTCGTCAACATGAGGTCGAATGTTCCACTCAGGTGACATGCAAGGACTGCGGAGCTTCGTTCGCCTACCGGAGCTCCCTGCAAAGGCATTACCGCGCGGCGAAACACGGACCCTCTGCGGCCAGTTTGCCACCGTAAGTGAGCTACTGAGTGGCGTTTTCTATCGGGCGGAGACACACTGTAATGCAGTGTGTCTGGTTTTTATCGCAGCGAAAACTTCTGCGAACCGACGCTTAAGGGGGCTTAAAATGCATAGGTGTATTGATGTTATGGATTTCTGTGGGGACCGATCCTTCATAATTTGTGCTAAACGTAGAAACCCAGAGGAGATATAGTAATAATATTAATAATAATAATAATGTGCAAGATCGACCGCGTCACCCACTCCTATCCCTGAGCATAACCTTTCCTTACTTAATATTCAACCAAATATTTTTGCCATTATTCCTTACACGATTCGTCTACTCCAGGAACTCCGCGTCCTGCGGCTCATCGTTCCCCACCACCAAACCTGCGGGGGCAGCATCAACCAAGCACAACCCCCATCAGTTACCTACGATTGTCACCATCCTACCCGTGCAGATTCTACCGATATTCGTTCAGCCAACGGCCGCTTCAGCGGCCAGCCCAGGCGCCAGCGGCCACGTCAGCGTCTCTCGACGGGAGAAGCCGATACTACCGAAGAAGGTCGTCCAAAAGGCGGTCTCGGTGCAGGCCACTCGGCCTATCCAGCCGAAATTGACCGTGTCGACGCAGGTCGACGACGTCGCACTCCACGACACCACCGGGCGCTTCCAAGCGGCCATCGGGAACACAACAGCTCTTCCAGCATCAGGCCAGTCGAAAACGCTGATCTCCGTATCGACGTCGACCTCGGCAAAAGAATCGTTGTGGGCGCCCTCGATCTCTACCCAAACCGACCCCAACCATACATGCAACGTGGCCGTAGGCATCGATGAGGTGTTCGATGACCTGCAGAGGCTGTTCGAGAAATCTTCCGAAAGTGCATCGACGACGAACACGATCCCTGACCACCCGGCGGAGCCTGGGGGCGACGTCGGGGTCGGCCCCCTTCTTCCAACCCTGCTGCCGGAGAACTCCTGTCCGCTGGGCGGGTCAGCCAGCTTTCACCACGCCGAGACTCAGACGCAGCAACCGCACTTCATGCATACACATATACAAACGTCGTTCTACAAAGAGACAGTCGCGTTCGACGACAGCTTCCTGGCCGGCGACACCACCAGCGTTCACCGTCGCGCCCCCCAGCTCAGACCGCGTGAGCCGACGTTGGTCGACGTTGGCGTAGGGGGACCCCCCTTCGACGAGCGCATCTTCGGACACACTGAAGTGCAGACAGCGTCGTTCGAGCCGGGGATGCAGCACTTCGGCATGCAGACTCCGGATAACCTCGCCGTTGGCCAACGTCAGAGCGGAAATATCGCCGAAACCCAGACCCTGTGCGTGTCGGCGCTCGATGGCTTTTCTCAGACCGGCAGCATGGAGCTGTCCTCCGTGGAAACGCAGACGATCGAGCAATTCCTTAGCTGTCTTGACAATACGTATATCCCCAAGGGATCAGCCGGGTGATCTCGCGAAATGGTATCGTGGTCTCGACAGCTTGCTCTCACCTGGTATTGTGCTGCCTGAGGTATTTTATTAGCTATATTTAGAAACGTCTATAGTAACTAAAGTGGTTGCTTCGACTTGTGTCCGCCCCCGCACGATGGGAACGGGCGACGCGCTGGAGCAAACCACAGGCCGAGTGGTACCGACTTTGCTAGGGTCCGTCGGCAATAAGCACGTATACATGCAATATGTCGGAAGATCGGAATCTGTTTGTTGGTAACCTTAGACTACGGTGTCCGAAGGAACAATGTCCCGAAAACCCCAGACGGATCAGCAATTTTTCATGTCGGCAAACTAATATAGATGTCACACGGTGCATCCTAGTGAAAACATCTCGACCTAAGAAAAAACTCCATAGGTGTTGTACAACCTGACGACAGTGACAAAGGACAATATCGACGCGTTGTTAAAAGGAAAAGCGACGCATTCACGATATCATTATCGTTGTGTACAAATGTTGATATTTATACGTGTAGTGCGGAGAACAAAAATTGAGGTGGCAATCCGAAAGAGGTTAGGTGCGTTCATTTTGCTTGGACGCGAGGAACAAACCACGTTGTAGAAGCTTGATGACCAATTTCCCCTTTGTCGAGTGGTAATTTAGAACGAGCGGCGTTCGCTGCAATTCGATGACCCCCAGTGGTTTATCAAATGGCTGATATAATGTGTGTAGATGATTCCTTTGTGATATAACTATCGAAAAAGCGCTGCCAGTTTGTATGATGCGACTCCGGAGAGTTTTGCCGTCAAGCGACGAAACGGCTAATGCCAAAGCAAGCGAGGTAGCAGGTACGTGTATAACACGTAATAGGCCGTACACATTAGTAACATAGAGTTAAGCAATTGTGGATTGGGGACCGGATCACGAATGCCACATCGACTTGTGGCAGCGTGTCTAGTCGGTGCATGCACTTAGCTTCAGCAAAATAATTTGGTACTGTATTTCGTGTGTGTACAAACAACGAAATGTTACTGCGTCTCCGCTGGCGCAACAAATACGCTCGACTGTGAACTCCCTGGAATAGAATATGATAGCCATTAGAAAGTGGTAGTAAGGCTTGTACCACCAGTAACATAATAGTAATAAAGCCCACATATAATGCACCTCAGAAAATGAATTCTACGGTTTAACTATCCCTTACGGGGTGAGATAGCGGAGCAAGAAGTCCAATATGTTAATTGTCCATTCCGCTACAACAATCACAGAAGGCAAGTCCTCATCGTTCGATAAAATCAACGACGACCCCAATAGAAGACAATCACCCATAGCTAGGTTTCTTCAACAAAATTAATTTATTGTACAAATATACAGCAATCAAGTTTAATGTCCGCCTTTCTTCTTTTATGAACCTAGATTTTTTTTGTCTTTTTAATGGCAGCACCGTTTCATCGGTATACACCTCTAAGTGATACATAATCACTCCAGGCAGCATCGTCGATTGGAAAAACCTTCCAAAATTCATCATGTTTTTCTGCTCAAAACCTTTCTCTGCCTTTTGCTAGGCTCTAGCCCGTTGTCGTACTCAGAGATCTCTTTCCGCTTCGTCGGTGCCGACTGAGCCGCTTTGGCATTGGCGAATCTGGTTTTATTCTCGTTCCGAATGTGCCTTGGCGCCTTCTCACCGAGTAGCCGAGGTGGATCGTTCAAACAGAACATCTTGGCCACGTGTCCAAGGTGGAGCTCCTTGAAGGGCGCTACCCCCCTCAACTCCTGGGGGTAGCTCGCTGCCGAACGGATGTATGTGGTGAAGGCGTTGCGCGCGAGCTCCATTAGAACCGGTTCCTTCTTCACCTCGCTCTCGAACGTCAGCTGCAGAGCAGCGCAGTAGTCTTCAGCCGTCCGTAGGCCGAACGACGGGTTCCTGCGGGACAGGTAGTCACGCAACGTCTTCACGTAGTTCACCACGCCGCGCATCGGCATCTGCTGAGGGCGTAAGCCGCTTTTGGCGAGCAGGCCGAGATACTTGGCCTGGCAGGGCATTAACATCAGTACGGCGCAGCCTCTCGTGCCGATGCGCGCCGTTCGACCCACTCGGTGCACGTAGTCCTGCACGCCGAGCGGCAGTGACAACTGCACGATCAAATCAACCTTCGGCAGATCTAGGCCCCGGCTAGCGACGTCGGTTGTGAAGAGCACGCCAGACTCGCGACCCCGGAACTGGTTGAACACCTCGGTTCGGTCGGTCTGCGACATCGTCCCATGTAATCGGTAGAAGTTCACCTTGTAGCCGGCCTCGAGAAACGCTTCAGCCATCACGCCCGAAAACAGGTTCAGATAGAAGTCCACCACACCCTGTGTCGGCAGGAAGACGATGATCTTGTCCTTTTGTATGGCGCCCCGAGCAACCAAGCTCGACAGAGCGACGAGGTACAGCTTCGTCGGGCATACCATGAACGTCTGCTCGAGGGTCTCCGGCAACACGAAGTTGTCAAGGGCGTTCTCGCACTCATTTGTCGCATCGACGACGACGGGGTCGTTCAACGAAAGTCCGGCCAGCTTCTCGACGCCGGGCGTCAGTGTGGCCGAGAGCAGGACCGCGGTCGATGGTAGGCCCGCCCGCTCGCGCTTCCACGCCTGAACGATTCGGGATATCGTTTGCTCGAAGCCCATCTCTAACATCCGATCGGCTTCGTCAACGACGAGCCAGTCAGTGGTGCGGAAGCCGAACACGCTCGTGTGATCAAGATGGTCGATGAGCCGCCCGGGTGTGCCAATCATCACGACGATACCCTTGCGGATGCGGGCCTTCTCAGACTTCTTCTTCTCGCCGCCCATCAGCACCCCCGGCACGATCCACTGGCACGCCTTTGACAGGGTCTCCAGGCACTGGTAGGTCTGCAGGGCTAGCTCTCTGGTCGGTGTTACGATTACGGCGCGAGTGCCGGCCTCGCGCGTGATCTTCGGCTGCTCCGTCATGAGTAGGTGGAGTATTGGCAGGGCGTACGCCAGCGTCTTGCCCGATCCGGTGGGTGACTTGATCAAAAGGTCGGTTCGCTCGAGTAAGCGGGGTATACTCATCTGTTGGATAACGGTAGCCTTGGTGATCTTGAGCCGATCTCTGAGACATCCGACAATGTGGGGATGAATAGATAGTTGGGAGAAATCGTTATCTGTGAAAAGCTGTGCCTTGGTTCGGGGTACCTGTTCGTTGTCTTCGGGCGGCAGTTCCACTTGTATCTCGAACGGATCCTTCCTAGGTCCGCGTGCCGGTTTGTCCTTGAACCGAGCTTCGAGCTTGGCTTTGCCCCGCTCATACAGAATTTCCTCGAGTTCCGGTTTCGCCCTCTGGGCCAACGGTACTGATCGATAAGGCGGTGCGTTCCCGACAGACGTCTTCGGGGACGAAGACCGCCCATTTCGGTGGGCACCCAGCGCTCCATCGTCGCCGCTACCAGCGCCCCTGCTCTCGTTATCGTGGTCGCTTTCAACGATCACGATGTTCGACCTCGTAGTATTGATCTCCTCAGTGTTGTCAGAATCATCGCATGTGATTGCTGAATCTTTATCTCGGCCCTTCGTGGCCAGCTCCTCGCCGCGAAGGAGGGCGTCGATGTCTATTGGCTCCGGCGTGTCATCTGAGCAGATGTTCAGCACTAAGTGGCCACCGTCGTCAACGTTATCGTCATCCATGAACGCTGGCCTGCAAACGCGACAACAGAAGGGAGGGAGCGAGCGTTTATGAAAGGAATTAGGGTATGTCACCCCAGCACACCACTAGTACGGAGGATACAGGATGGGGACTAAGCCATGCGCTCTGAAGTACGGCGAGATCTCCACTTAAAACTGACTTAGCCTTTTCCATTGTTTGTGCATTTCTCAGTGCGGGGAAGCAAACGTTTGAAGGCATTTACAAACTCGAATCCTCATTCCACACAGATGATGCAACACGACAACATCACCTACTCTCACTGTGGACTTCGCCTTGATTTTTCGCCCTCATCGGACAGGAAGGAACTTGCTAAGTGCATAAAATGTCAGCTTACCTTTTAATTTTGTGATCGCGCTTTATTCTAGAACGATTCAGCACTGAGGCGCACACACAGACAAAATCAGATGGTTTCTAGCACGCGCTGGCCGATGATGTGCACGCTGTTTTGTTTAGACCGCGACTAGATGCCCCATGGAGGCATACTGGGCTGCATCTAGTCGCCACTGCAAATGGCGCCAAAGGGATGCACGACAACTGTACGAGGCTCATCCGTTATTACGGCATAGGAGTTCGAACGGGCGCTACACAACAGCAAATGAACTGCATGGTTGAAAGCTTCGTGGGCAACGAGAAGTGAGTCGTCATTAGCGACATCTCGTATTTATTCTCTAAATTCAATTAAATACCACACAGGTTTCGTGTCAGCCGAATATTGACATTAATACATATACTAAGACGTTTTTTATATATTGCAACGTTCTATGGTACTAAACACACACTATATCTCGTATATATATATATATATATATAGGACCACTAAGAAAGTAAAAACAAAACCCAGCTGATATGACATGCGACAATGCCACCCAGTGTGTACAAACTTCATATTTTCCACAACGCGCCAACAACCTCAGCGCTTTTCTTCAATATAGTAGCGCTCACTAAGCATACGTAGAAAAGATCTGAATGCGCTACCCGAATCTTGTGTTTAAGCGAAGCCGCTGCGAAGCGCGGTCGTGTGAGATGCGACACACCCGCAATAGTTCGCAGCTAGAACATTGTTGATTATTATCTCATGAAATCGCTTTTCCTCTTGTTTTGTGCTGTTACCTTTATGGGTCGTAGCGAACGAGCGAAATCATTTTGGCTTCGTCTCAAAGGGACATGGGGCCGTCTTCCTTTCTCGAGTATAGTCTGCTGGTTTTTCGCGTGGATTCAAAAACATCTGCTGAAGTGATGCCCTGCGACAGTTTTGATGATTGACGACCAATGGGGATACAATCAGATAAGCCTTCGCGTTATAAACAATATCGACATTCTCCAACATATACTGAAGATCCATCCGCCTTAACAAGACAATGAACATATGTGGTTTATCGACGACACGGCAAATTGTACAACGCTTCCACGGCTGAAAAATAACATCGTTGTAGTGTTCGATACCCCTTCTGCTTTTTATTTAGACACATCATTACTAATCGTACACACGTCATTATAAGATGTAATTTAATAGTACTGTTTTCACATTTGTAAGTGCAAACCCAACAATATAACGTACACGCATTTCGCTTTATCTAGAAGTTTCTGAGACATCATCTTTCGCGTTCTCGTTGTGCCTCCAATTGCGTGTAGCTTTTCCGGGGAAAACACAGCAATCCATAACTAAATGGGGTACGCCCTTTGGCGCACTCAGTGCGCAGCATCGGTAGGGAGGGCCGATGGGGGCTCTGTGGTTTTCGAGGGTCGCTGCGTTCGCGTCGTCAAAAACACCCACGTGTGTGAAGAGCAGACTATTTATAATAATGCTCGTGAGTCGAAGACGCCTCCAAGGCGCAAGGCACACCTGAACCACTTATCAAATGTGTATATATGCATATATACATATCTGATATATAAAATGTGTATGGCCTCAAAAACTTGAAACGAAAGCGACAAGCTAATAACAAAAGTACACATGTATCTAAAAGCAACCAAGAACACCGTGTGGGCCGTTGTAGGCAGGTTTCCCTTAGGATGATGGATATTTCACCCTTAATTTTGCCTTAAAGCATTCTCCTTGATGGCCTTGTCGATGTCCTCCATGTGATCCTTGAGGCGCGCCCACTGTTCGACGGAGAGAGCGATGCCTTTTTTTCCCGGACGCAGCTCACCGCTGTTTTTATCCTCATAGTACTCGCGAATGTTGACAAACGCGCGGCCTGCAGACAAGTAACGACATATCGTATGACACGTTTATCATTAGATTATTATTCCTACGAGCATTTTCTTGATGTGGGATGCGGGGTGCGAGTGCAAATGGTAAATTTCATTTGTTAGCACTTAGTGCGCTGTCGACAGTGTCGAGCAACGCTTTCTCACGAAGCGATCCATCAAGCTAACCAATGCAGGTCTTGTCCAACGTATGTATTTGTAATCTGACGGCAAAGAAACTCTAGAATAGTTCCGGTACCAGGCGTCACGGTTCGTACCTCTAAATGTACTCACGGAAACCTGGCGCATCTTGCTGAGCTCAAATACGGTTTCTCCGCTGGACTTGAGCTTTTTCGGTTGCGCGGGGTTCAAATCGTCTGGACCCGAGTCCGAGTCTGATGAAACCTTCCTACGTGGTTTGGGCATTGTGCGACTCGGTTGATGGCGTTTCTCTGGAATTCCCTGTAGAAGAACAACAGCCCCTAGGTAATTCATAAACGGTATGAATGCATTCCGTGGTTCTTGTCATTGAATGCGTACACTATATGTTCCTTCAAATGGTTTGTGAAAAATAATAGTTGACAAATTGATACAACACAAGCGCCGAAAGAATCTTCGACGTTGTACTTAACGCTTGCGGGAACATTTGACCATTATCGGTTCTGGCGTTCAACGTTATATTAACCACTCTGTCATATACGTAGAATAAAAAAAAATCGTTGTTTAGCTGTCTTGCCTTGTTAAATAGGTTTCGTTCCTGTCGAACCATTGGCCAAAATATTCTAGGAGAATACGTGCCTTGGGCAGTCCTAACTACTCATGAAATTGACTGGCTCTCAGTATCTTCATATAAGAGGCAATACGCCGCATAGCTGGGCTCTAAGGAGCGCAAAATTGGCTAAAATTTTTCCGGACGTCAATCAATTTATTGTTCTGAGTGCGACAGTTACCCGATTATCGATGAGTTCTTTTTTCGTTGTAATATATTTCATATGTCATAAGCCAAAAATAAAAAGCACATTGAAGCTCCGCAATAAGGTCTTAAATCTTGCATAAGCACCATAGAGGATCTGTATCTGGGCCACTCGAATGGCTTTCATCAAACCAGACGGACCGTAAAAAGGTTAAGTATGTACATAGCTGCCGGCTTGCGGTAGATTATGGCGCTGGTTTCGACCAGAGGCCTTCAGCAAGTTTGCGCACAAAATCGACAGCGCCGAAGAACTTTCGAGCCATTATATTTGACGGAAAGGAAATTGTTGAATCGTTCCGAATTTTATTATAGAAATATTGAGTAACTGGCTTCGTAAAAAACGAAAAGTGAAACACCGAGAGCTCTCGCTAGTGAGGCATCAGCGCAATCGAAAATGTCTCTTTTTGTGCCGTTTTCAGGATGCGTTCAGCGGGTTGAAATTGTACTAGTGGTGACAACGAATATTTGTGCCAACGCCCTGATACTTTGTTGGTGTGGAGCCAAGCGCAAATGTTAAGTGCAATGCAAACGAGATTTCACGAGTAGGTCTATAGCACATAGATGGCCTCGCGGCTGTACCAAAGCCTTATTTTTATTTCTCCGCATGAAAGTAATATATATCACATGTCAGATATCCGAAACCCACGAGGAAGCTAACGGATGTCTAGGCGGAATTCATATGTCTTTCAAATGTTCAATTGTTGAAATCGTAAACCATAGCAAACAATACCAAACAAAAATCTAATCGTGAAGGAAAGTACGTTTACATTATTTGCGCTTTAAATATTTCTGTCTACCCTGTTGGTTGACGGGTCTTAGGCGCGCGTCCCTCTCGGTCAGTCACTGTCTATCGCGACATAAGTTGGAGAAAATCTATAAATAACAAATGGGCTTTGTCCTGTAGGATACCAGGCATGCTGCGAAAGTCATAATAAAATCACGGCGTCATGATATAGGGTGGAAATCTGGTGGTGGTCTTCATATACCACCATGCAATTTGCACGACCCTTCTTGCCAAAATGCCAAAATAGATTGTGACTATCCGGTACTTTTTCCATTCGAACCCCTTTTTCCAAGTAAGTCAATCAGAGCAATTATATTATTAAAGCGCGTGGCCTGCTAAGTTTGTTTATACTACGTCGCGGCCGTAATCCTCGTGAAAGTCCGGGCTTCCTCTACCCTCTGTGCATCCATAATGGAGTTTTTTTCATAGGAGACACCTTTGGTGATCTGACATTCATTGAAGTGCAGATAAAGAATATTCCTATCCCCAACGAGCGAGAAACGTTTCCCAATACATATATATATCGCGTAAGCCATTCGGTCACTACTTTGATTCGTTTTGTGTCTGATTCAACAAATGCGCGCCAGATTGTCATTTTGCGCCATGAAATAGGGAGAGACATATAACAGAAAAGCGAACGGGGGCCGCTAGAACAGTATTGGCCAACATTCAGTGTTGACATCCAAGGATGGCGCGCACAGGAACCCAGGGGGGCCATTAGCGCCCGTGAAGACACCAAAGCATCGCCTAGAGCAAGGACGCTTGCGTTCGTCAACATACGACATCTTTATCTGTGCAATACGAGCACGGCGAGTGCTTACGCTTTAGACAGGTAATGGATTACCTGTGAAAACGACGAGGTCTCATCCAATTCTTTGGTCCAAAGTTGCGAGCGATCCCAACTCGGGCGTCAATCAGAGAGAGTCGATGTAGTGGTTAAATCGGTCCCTGTTTCACTCTATCGGTAGCACCTTCTCGGGGGCCTGGCGTCCGCTCTATGAACGTTTGAAGCAGACGATCACAACCCAGCAGACGACTGGATATAATACGTCGCCGTAGACCGAAACCCGCGCACTTTTGGCTGAGGAAGCGGTTACTTCAAATAAATGAGTGGGCCGCTACTGCACTGGCGTTGAAAATAGCGGCTTGAACCCTAAAACGAGGAGGGCCTCTGAAGAGATTAGCTTACTAAAACGGTCTACGTAATCAGTCGTCCTGCTTTTTTGGCAGATGCTAGAAGAGACAGTTATAGAGTATGGGGTGAGTATGCCCTTGTACAGTTGGTCCGTTGGCCAAATCCTCGTAGAATGGGAAGATCGGCGAATTGCGGGGCGATATGAGATCAAGGATATATTTTGCTACGTTTGGAGATCCTCTCTCGCCTCACTCAACAAGAGGCCGCCAAGTACATGTCGGGGCACGATAGATGATAAATGCAATCGAGAATGTCCAAAACGCATATGGTGGCGTTAGTTGCAATCGTGTATGTCCGACTGGATTTTATTTACACGCCACATCGCGTCATTCTCATGTGTGTGTGTGTGCGCATGTTATTGGCCGCTGAATGGGGAGCGCATGTTCTGCTTTTGAGAAATGGTGGCTCATACGGCAACGTCGTCACGGCTGAACTAACTCTTCTAGCAAAAAATAGCCAGAGGTATACGCCAATTGGCCAGGCCTGAGGTGTAATCTTTGGGATATGGGGGGAAAAATCTCAGCCCCGAGGCGCTTTCTTTGGAACATAGCCAGGTGATACGGGCGGGCTATGAATCAAAGACCTACCAACAACTGTCATGACAATTAATTGCCGTCAAGGAAGCGAACCGCTGCCTCCCACTAGCTGTTCCCAAAAAATGATAGGTTAGATAACCCGTCCCACCATCATTATATATATATATATATATATATATATA
>MNPL01000670.1:0-19465 GCA_002081605.1 Tropilaelaps mercedesae | reverse complement strand
TATATATATATATATATATATATATATATACACCCCTGTTTGTTTTCTTCAGCTTATTCTCGGTGTTAAATTTTGTAGTGCGTCCATTACATCTTACGTCCATTACGTTTTGACTCGAGTCGATGAACTTCTACACTCGGTCATCGGTTTTCGTTTTTGTTCCTTTGGCTAAACAGCGGTTACAAACGTCGCCATTTTTCCCCTTCCCAAACCACTACGTACAATCACTAATCGGTTTCGGTTGTCTGCGCTGTTCTCCTTTCATCAACGGTTCGGCGATCAGGTTCAGGTGCTCCGACGGGCGTTGTCGCTATCTCGAATGAATTTCACCCTCGCATCTGCGACCGGCGACCAGATCGTCGATTTCGCCTTCAGCCGGTCCGGGGACGAGGTATTTTGCTTGTCTGCGTCAGGATCAATCTATCGTGTCATTAATCTACGGTGTTCACCGGACAGGTACGTGACAAATTAGTTCACCGCTTGTCGGCAGCGACTCTGTATATTTCTCTGAAGCGGTGAGCTTGCGTCACACCGTACCGTCTCATGACGCTGTCCGGAGTGGTCTGGCGTTGCCCGGAGTTGTGAATAGCCAAGCGGTAATGGTGGTGTAATGCTCGAAAAGGAAAATGTACGAAGAAAAGCAGACGTTGAGTACATCTATAACGAGGGAAGCGAATCTGTTGGTGCGCACGACACCAACTTCTCTTTTACTGGGCAAGCATACTAGCATGAAAAGGAGAAGACAAGGCAGTACTTAGTAACGAAGTATGAAGATTAAGAGGGAGAAAGTACTTCCTGAGAACATACATGCTGAAGCGGGGTTTAATAAGCAAACGTTGTTCTCTCATGAGGGCTTAACCTTCTTGAGAAAGGTGTTTTATTCAAGTATACCCTCGTTGGCGTCGTTTCGCGTCAATATCCTTGTAACGAAAATGTGCTAGCTTGTTGATTACTATTATGATATCTTGAGGGAGCCTTGTGTGGAAATTCTTCAACAGTATGATAAAAACTCCTACAGTTAATTTGCCGCTGGGCAAAAGTGTTGTCAGTATTATCGCTCTTTTCTAGTATACACGTTAGTTCATGTCGCGTTGTTTGTGGTCTATGAGACAGTTCAGTCTTACTGCCAAGATGTGGACACGAATGACCGAAATTACGTTTGTTTTTTGTTTGTTGCACAACCTAATTTCTCTGGCCGACAGCAAACCCCAGGTGTCGCAACAGCCCTTGGTTATGTTGCCTGATGTCGACGACAACTTCGGCTCAGATGGGTACGCTCTGCTGTCACTCGAATGTGGTCCTGCGAATTGTACTTTGTTAGTTCTCGGCGGATCGGGAGGAATTCTTTATCACTGCCTCATACTTCCGCGGACAGAGGACATAGATGTTGAACCTGAGATATACGTTTTCGAACAGGTAATAACCTTTCGAAGCGGTAATATTTCGTCGCTGCATAGTTTTTTCAATGGAATAAATTCTGGGTGGAACTGCTCTTCACTCTCGTAGCCGTTCAACGTAGCTGCTGTGTTTGAGATCGCGGCTCTTTTTTTTCGCGTAGGTTTCTTTCCGTGACTGCGGTTTACTGTGAACTTCCTAATCGTAGGTGAATTATTAAAAGCAGCTTGAATTAGTGTTGGCTGAAAAACGTGGCAGATCTATCTATTTGAAGTGCTATGCACGGACTTACGTATTTGGAACATTGTGATTCCTCCTTTTGCGGGTTGTCGGCCTTTAAATGCTTTTGAAGATCTATCTAGGCAAACATGGAGTTGATCCAGGCATTTCTGAACGAAACTGTAGAAAATCGTTCATCCTGTGTGACTTTAGTGAAAAGCCAATATTTTGGATAATTTATCCCTTATGTACTCAGATTAAGTTCACGATCGGAATAGTGTTCCTGTGAACCAAATAGTAAACTAGTGAAATCGCACTCTATGCGATCCTATTTCCAACATATCGCACATGAATAAACTGAATCGTATTTTATTGACTTTAACGACAATTCGTCACTAATTCGATAGCAATATTAATAAACGCTGTGTTTTCTGTCTCCAGCTCATGCTGCGCTTGACCTACTTCGACGTTACCGACCCAGGCGATGATATCCGTTGTCCAATCGTTCTTCAACGGGATCCCTCCCTTCCAAATCGTTACTTCGCACACCACGACTCGGGCGTACACGTAATCGTCATTCCATTCGTCGAGCGACTGCTGAGTTTCGTTCAGCAAGAAGGTGAATTTCGATCCTACGATGACCGTTTGCAAAATGAGGCAAACTCTGCTGTTGTGTCGTCCCAAACACCGGCGAAATATTAGAAGCAGTATGTCGTGTAGATCCATAAGCGGTTATTTTCTATCGCCCCCAGAGTTTAATTGCTGTGCCTTCGGCGAAACGTCGTCGAAATACGATCTCCAACGAATTGAACAAGCACGCCATTTGAGAGCCTCGAGAGCAGTCTAAATTACAGCAGTCTAGGTGTCGAGAGAAAAACACTACCTAGCACACTCAGTCTTCCACCTGTCTGTGCTTCATCCGGCCTTTCTGCCTATTCCATTTCTGCTTTCTTTAGATACGAATATCTCGACGGATGTGCTGGAGAGCTCTATCGACATGGTTTGCTCGTCGGGGCCAGCCACTTCGCTGGTTGAACAGGTTGTCTGCACGAGAGCCAATGAGATGGCGGCCCTCGACGCTCCACCGGGACTCTGCGTTATACCTGCTTTGCCATCACCTTGGCTTGCAGTGCTCACGTCGGGACTAAATGTGGTCAACATTCCACTTAGCAGGTAGGTGACCGCGGGACGGGTCAACTATATAACAATATGGAACTGTTTTCTGTGTCCCGATACCCAGCACAGTACCGTATCAGAAATGTTTGACATTACGTTTCGCAGATATCGATTTTCGGACAATTTGGTGCAGAAAACCCTACTAACTGAAGAGCCGCTTTCTGAAAGCGTGCGAAACGGGCTTCCTCCAACGGATTTTGAGCGTGAGGTTAAGATGATTCTCACAGGATCGAGGGTACCTGTGCTAGCCCAAGCTGACAAGGTAAGCTTGATTCTATCGTCCAATAGTGCCAGACAAAGGGAGTTCACATTTTGGACTATTAACTAGATAATTTACATATTGATATTATTATATACACGGCTACAATGGCAAGCTGCAGCATTCTTTGCATTTCCATATACCATGCTTTAGGTGACCAGCCCCAAAGAACTTCTTGAATTGGCCCTGCAAACCACCCAGCGATTTCGGGAGCAGCACTTCGCCCAGCTGGTGGCAGTGAAAGAGCTAATCGAGGAGACCAGCCGATCTCTGCGAGAAACGAAGGAGTCACAGATGAAGGAGCTGAGCCAGTTGGGGATGGAGCTCGACGAGGTGACTGAGCAAGCGGAGAGGCTCAAGGAGAAGCTCAAAAATGTTGAGGACGATAAAAGGAACCTTATGTGCAGGTACGTGATAGTGAAGTAACCATTCAGCTAAGAGAATCGAGGTGATAGTAGATTTGGTTTTTGATCACGCGTCCTTACGCACTTCACATGGGCCTACCGTTGACCCGGTGAGGTTTAGAACAGGGTTTCAGAGCGTAGTTTCGACTGTCATTGAGGGTTTTTCTTGGAGTAGAGAGTGGGTAGTGCTGTACGGATTGTAGCTGCTATGTACTAGCATAGGAAATATAAGGATTAGGAACAATATTTAATAACAGATACATAGTAATTAATTATGACTTCAATAGCTAAATTTAGTCGTCACAAAAGTCATAAAAGTCGTTACAATGACGTTGTAATCTGCAAATACAAAAAGAACTATTCGAAATGATTACCTTAAATATTGCCCTTATAAGTGGTTTTATCTAGGTAGCCAACACCTCTGTCACACCATCGGGTTTTGAGAAATCGCATACATCGCATACGTTACACGATTGAGCCTGCCGCTTGCAGATTGCACGACGTAATACAGACGGTACAGCGCAAAAACCCGTCCGCAGCCAATCCACAGATGGTCCAGGAGATTCGGGCCCTCTATGAACGCATGAACCGATTGGAGAGCGTCCTCGAGACGACGCGAGATCGCGCCGACGAATTCAGGGAACTCGATCAGCTGGAGGATGTTCTCGAACGAAGATCCACGAGGGCCCGAGTCCCTCTGGAGTCGCTCGGCGAAAACCAGTGCGTTGTGCTAGAGGCTCGACTCAAATTGAAGTAAGTGCAGCGTGAGGGCTTCTGCTGAATGACATATCCACAGACGAAGGACAAATGTATTCTCGGTTAGCCAGACGGTAAAAACTAGGTAACGGTTAGGTATGCGTTCGCAGCAGCCATTCCGTCATGTGAGTGTCCTCCCGCGTGGAGTGACGTTCGCTGGCTAGTAACGAACGAATGTGTGACGATGTGTTTCGTTCTTGTGTGACTTTACAGCGGTCACGAAATCGGCAAGATGGTCCGCGAAGTCAAGGAGCTTCTGGCCCAAATGGATTAGTGCTCGATCTGTGCCCGTACAGGAAGTGGCCTAAAAATCAAGCGCCCTCTGCTTGAACGAGTTCTTCGCCATTTCTGTGAAACCGCTGGATCTGCGGCGCGTCACAAGATTTTAACACCGTTCGTTGCGTCTTCTCAAAAGAACATTTGGACACCTCAGAAGAACGATGTGACTGACAGAGTTCTTCGGTGTTTTGTGAAAAAATAGATGTAATAGGCATTCTTTGAACGTGATGCCGATAATAACCTCAAGCATTTCGGTTTCGTGTGATTTCACAAGTGAAGAAGTGCTACCAGAACCAAGTGTTAGTAGAAACAAGTGTACTTAAAAAAACACTGTACGCTTCAATAGATATGTCCGGACGGGTGAACAAATTGGCTCTCGTTCTCCACCATTGCAAACTATCGAAACTCGATTACGAATATCAAATCGATTTTCCGATTTTTGTTCAATAATAAAAATCAAAAATCGGATGGCAACTGGGTAAACAATTACGGTGTGATGATGCAAATAGCGACGCCAATCTTTGTCTAAATTGAGCTAAATTTTAACTGGATAAAATTGACAAAATATTAAAACAGGACGGGCACGCAGTCGGGTTTTTTTTTCAACCAGCGCACGAAACTACGCCATGTTAACTATTGCTGCGGAAGATCACGACAAAGGTTACGCGTGTAGGCATTTGCCCGATGCTCACTACAAAATCGTGTGTCGCAGACTTACGACACGCGAAGTTGAGTTGTGCCGGTACAGTGTAGAAGTGTATGTAAGTGTAGAAATAATAGCGTCGAACCGCAACAGTAGTGATGTGAAGCAACATGGTGATCATTTTCGAAAACCATTTGCCGGCCAAACCAAAAAACGAGCGTCGTTCGTCTGACGTAATCTGGGTTCTGCTTGGATGAGGGCAGCATGGGCAACAGTCATGGATATGGACGTGTAGACGTGGTCTCATTGTTCAAGCCCCGCTAGCGGGCCTAACGAATCGCGCGTCTCCATGAAGACAATGAACGATTCCGATGGAGCCGAATCATCACGTGTGATCGGATAGCTATCAGATAATTCTCGATACTTTCCATAACACGAACGTCTTCACTGGGCCGAACTATCGTAAACTAGCTTGAAGAGTCTGATGCAAGCCTAACGGGTATCGAGCAAGTTGACGAGGCATGCCGACGGGTGACATTCCGCGGAAGCCGAGGAGACGAATCTGTACGGACAAAGCCACGTACCCCGTAACGACTAGGCACAGGAAATGGGCGGTGGCCGCTAGACACAGGAAGTAGGCGGTAACTGCTAAACTAATCTGAACCTGAACATCTTCGCAAAAAGGAACGTTCCACTCAGTCGCTATAGAGATGAGACCGTCTCGACTAACCCGAGCTGAATTGGCTTTTCTATAAAATCAATGCCGATTCTGTTTTTCACTTGATATAGGCGACCTCTGCGTTGGCCACTTGGCTGTGCATGGACACCTGCGGTTTTTGGCGGCGTGTGAGACCTGTCGGAATGCAGTGCAGACCACAATAGCGATGACAGAGGAGGCGTGTATGAATATGTTGGTTTTGGTTTTTCTTTTATTCAAATTCGAAACAACATCAGTGCGTTATATCGCGATTTCGGTTGCGTATGTGCAAGACTTTCGCGGCAGTCAATTCCTACAGATTTAGATTACAAAATACCTTCCGTACATAGCCCTGGCTAGTATTCGGTATGCCTGTTCAAGACAGGCGATGCTGTTATTCTGCCGTTCACCAATGCCAGGCTCAATAGTGGTCCGCAGCTTTTTGCTTGTTTCTGCCGCTCTGTTAAGTGCTTCGTATTACAGAAACCACAAGCAAGGCGAACAAAATGGTCAGTCTTATCACTCCGACAGGTCACGTTGGTACGGAAGCAGTTTTACCACCAGTCGCTTTGACGTCCGCTCGTAATGCGTGTGTGTGCGCATATGTACAAATATTCAGTCGAGCAGAGAAGTGTTTGATACAACAATCTCATTCGGGACAAGCCTATTGAATAATTGTTAATCAGGTTAACTTGCCCGTCGCGTTGTGCGTTTTGCACATAATTAGTTCATCATAGCATGACTCAAGCAGTTATATCTGACATTATAAAAAATGAACTCTGTAAGAATGCTACGGTGTCGAAGTTTGTTTTTCGCGCTTGACTTTTTTTTCTAACTAAAAATTGCTTAGGCATATTCATAGATGTACAGCTCCACCTGGTATCGATGTGGTTCTGTGTACAAGAAATATATTGGTCTAAACCACACTAAATTGTGGTGACTGCACCTTTATTGTTTTTGCTAACAAAATAAATTCAAATTGGCGTTCTACGTTTTTGCTTCGATCGGTATCTGCCACTTCGGCTGAAAATCACATTTTGGTATCGTTCCTATGGAAGTTTGTCTCAAGGTACCTTTAGTCAATCCATTAAATCGACAAACCTGTTCTTATCTACCTCCCCGTTTCTTAGCCCAAACCCAATTGGCCTTAGTTTGTTGCTTTCATTTTATGTCCTTCAATCAATCAATTTTGATTTTTTCTCTCGAATTTGCCAAATGTCAATCGGCATTTATCACACTCGAACATGTTTTGCCACAGTGTATCGGTCAACACCGGATCGTCAGTATCGTACTACACACAAATGCCTGTGTACGGCGCCACAGCGGCCGCTGACTGCTTGCCCCCGGTCTAAATGCTTACGAGGAGCTTCTTCCGGTCGAGGTCGTCCGGCCGGACGACACGCTCTTTATGGGTGTTGGCCATTTCGAGCTGTCGAACCCTCGTATACATCGCTGAGCCAACAAGTACGAGTCCGTTCGACGTCCACCACAAAACCGATTTCACCTGTTGGAGAAGCAGGGCAGAAAATTAATTAATTTTAGGGCAGGGAAAAAACTGTAGTTGTTTACGACAACATGGAAAATGAACGAGAGAAATACTGGAGAATGCGAAGTTAGTATTTACATCACATTCGATTGTTCTAAGCGAATTTGATGCCTTACGTAACGCCACGCAGTACAACAATGTCATCAAGACGACATGCGCCACCAATGTAGACACGACCATTCAGACAAAACATGTCCTACAAGTTTACTTCGGAACAGAATCTAGTGGTGCCGAAAATCACGAAACCGATTGCAGATTAGAGAAAAGTTACTACTGAAACGGCTTTGGGGTGCTGCTCTGAGGAGAGAGGTTCGTCTGACCTGAGTGGAGAAGCAAACGGCCAAAATCGTCTGTACACAGGCTTTCGCGGTACCGGACACATTATGCGTCAATGGAGACGTGACCTGCAGAGAAGGCGGACAAATAGTCCAAAATAATATTATTCTACGACTTTTATCTATAATCTATATTGATATCGTATCGACTCTGCCATAGCATCACATGACGTTTAAAAATGTGCCTAAATGACGTTGAACATGCGAGCTAATCTCCTACGAGCATTTTGTTTAGGGTAATTTTTCTACTCCGACAACAAGCCATGGCAAGTCACTAATGCTATCGATGATGTCAACACCGCTTACCAAGTGATAATATGACAGCGTGTACCCTACGGAGTTATCCTCCATTGTAATACGTGCCACAGATGTACAGAAACTAATTTACGATAAAGCTAAATGTGTTTCTTTACTTTTCGCGTTAACCTACTTGAGCATCTATTTTCGACGAAGCTACCATACTCCGTGTTGGATCCCACCTGTATCTGGAGCATGGTCACGTAGCCGATGGCGAAACCAAACACACCGACGACCACCACCAGCAGCCACCACATCGGCGAGGTGAGCAACTGAAAATTGCGAAGCGCGGGAACCTCGCCCATCAGAACGATCAGGGGAATAAACATGATTGTGGCGTTGACGTTGTTGTAAAATGACAGGAGCGATATCGAATCGCTGACGACCTTCAGAATCTAGGAAAAAATAAATGCGATAATTGCTACGTATATTAGAACAGTGTTACACATTATCTTTTACTATTATTTCAATATTGTCATTAATATTGTATGCTCGGCGTGCTAAAGTAAAAAATGCAGTCAATGGCGGTTCATCGTTCTATTCGTTCCTTGATTTAGGCAGACGCTTACACTGCTCTGTCAGCAATACTGAGGGTCCCATTCTGTCTGCGCGGGCTCCGGTGCTGTTAACATATATGCAAGCACTTACAGTTGATCAACGTCAGATGGTGGCGCGTATTGCGGAGGCTGCAGGAGATCGGGACAAAAGGAACCAGTTCGCCGTGAACCGGCCGAGCCGAAAAGGAGCATTTACCGCCAGTCACATGGACAACATCGACAACAGATGACTTCAGCTCACCTGCGGGCGAAGTGCCCGTGAGCTCGGCGTGCCAGTTGAGCGTGACATCTGTCACTCATACAAACAACGGGAGTAGATGGCATCAGTTCGTTGTATAACACCGCGAACAGAATAACTCGCCGGTATGGACCCGGCCTGAGTGTCACAGAAAGCTGAAACTGGTCGCCGATGCTGGTGGTCAATGGAAAGTCACGCATGTCATGGATCCAGCCTAAGTGTCACGGAAAGCTGGAACTGGTCGCCGGTGACGGCGCTAATCATAGAGGACGTCAGACTGAGCCGCGAGCGATGTAATAATTATGGGGGCGCCTGAGAATTTACCATCGGTGGAACCGGAGATATGGGATGATATGATAAGTAGAAACGTAGCAATGAGTACCTATGGTAGGATTTTCAGGGGATACAATAAACGCGAAAGCTACGCTGTAGGCTACAGGCTGTAGGTATGCTGTAGATTCGACGCCTAAAGGTATTATTCCAGGTAGAAGCGTAAAAAAGAACGGAACTGAAAAGGGACCGTCGGAGAGAAGAAGAGACGCAACGGGTCAGCATTTACGTATACAATGGAGGCTTTCACCTACCTTCTTTGTGTAAATTGAGTAAAGGCTCAGAGAGGCCGATGCGAAGATTCCGTAGATGACCCCGAGAATGCTCAGGGATCCGGATGATTCTTCCTGATTGACGCCGAGAATAAAACCGCCTGCGAGACGTCAACAACGGGTTCTAATAAATGGTTTTCTCGAACTGCTGACAGAAGGGGTAGGCAGAAATTCTCTAAAACTTGATTACTTACGTCAAGAAATAACTTGGTTGTACATTTACTCCAATGCTTGATTAAAACTTGTGACTTGATCCAGGAATAGAGGGGCTGTACGTTCAAATCATTGCTTGGACGTGAATGGCCAGCCATGGACGAGAACTCCATTTCGTAGCGATGCCTACAAACTTTCACGCGGTTCGTAGAACTAAGGTGGCAGTCTGCGCAATCGAAGGAATGCACCTCATCTGTACATAAATACTTGACCCCCCACCACTTTGATTGTTCCCTTCGCTACTCCCAAACGGTCCCGGCTATGTTATAGTGTCACCTGCGGTAAAACATATCGGTCACCCACTTTGCCGGTCGTTGCGCGTCCCGCCCAGATGTTCGTACCTACGATGAGTCCACAGCAGCAAAGCGCATTGAATGACGTCGTCTGCTTGAGAATAATGTAGGTGAAGATTACGTTGAAGACTGTCGTAAGCGACCGACTCACGGTGTAGAACGCCACTCCTACGTTCTTCAGGCATAGGTTATTAAACGTAATCATCATAACGAAGAATATCGACACCGGCGTCAGTCTAACGAGCTTTTTCGCATCCCACGTACACGCCGGGAACCAGAATATTCGCGGGAACGCCTGCGAGAGCATAAGTCGGCAAATAAAAGAAGCTATCCACTTACTTGGGATCAGAACCCTTTAGTATGGCACATTTTGGCAACAGTAGATGAAGTGATCAAAGGACACTGCCCAATTGTGGTTGCTTAGCAGGCATGCTTAGGTCTCAGCAGAGTGCCAGTTATTGGTCGTTGGACTGCGCGCGACTAGCAGAAAAAATATGCAGCTTAAGGATTTTAATTTATCCTGCCCTACCATCTGATACCGCACTGGTCACGGCTCTCAAACATAAGTACAAGAGGGTGACGAAGCGGAGAAGAAAACCGCTGCTTTCCGGAAACGTGACTACGAATTGAGTATGTTCTCCGGCAGAGAAGGCATTCGCACAACAGTGCCAAATAGACGTTTTTATTATACAAAAAAAATATAAATCTGCATGTTTCCTTCTCTGTCTCTCTCTCCCTCTCTACTGGACCTTGCTGAGAAAGCTGAGCAGAAGGCACATGGCGACAGTGACGACGCACTGGGTGAACGTAAGGAATAGAGGTGCTTCAAGCCGGTCTTTCGACGACAGCAGATGCGAGTTGAGAAACACCATCGATATAGAGACGACCCAATAGGCCGCTATGACCAGCGCGATTTTGAGATACTGCTCCGCCAATGAGGACCCGTGCTCGGCCGCCATCGTCGACGGGCGGAGACGTCGTGGTCTGGGTCCGTACGGACGCTGCAACGTCAGGAGCAGGAAGAGGCGTTTCGAATCAATATTGCTGCAAATAAAGACCTGTAAAAAACCACTTCGTTAGTGCGTAAGCGTATGCGAAGAGCCAGTCCGTCTACCGTGGTCGTACGTTTTATGGCGGAGCTCGCATGCACAGAATCGTCGAAGACATCAATAGTGCAATAAAAGCGCACTGGTCCTGTCCACTGTTGTCTACATCAGTGTCCCAATCGGTAACTAACGTCTCGAGTAAACTCATATGCTACCGTGATAGCTGATCTACAGAACTCGCTTGTTTTTTTTCGCTTAAATCTAAAACAAAACATGGAACAGTAAGCAGGCGGCGACACCTGCTGACAATTTGAGCAATAAACGTTGGCGTGCTATCACCTGTCAATCTAACAGCGCGTGACCCGGTAATTATTCATTGAGCTCACGCTTGCACGACGTTAGCGAATCATGGAAAAAACGCAGACTATTATACTCCTGTATCATCCCACTAGCACCCCCAACGCTCGCGAATTTGTTTCTAGAATACATGAATACATGCACCTTATTTCTCCCACTTACCTAAATCGTGTCCGCCACACACACATTGCCGTGAAGCATTACTCCTCCTTTGTTCGAGACACTCCCGTGTGACCGCCAGCAAACCATCCAAGAACAATACGAGAGCCACTTCCACTATGATGGTCGGCTAAATACACACGTTTACCGCGCACAGCAATCCTTTTGTCCATTAATATTTGCAACGGTTAGCGCGTCGAAAGTCGCACGTCGGAGCAGCTGGGTAAAACATCTGTGCTCGGTTAGTGCCTTCTTTATGGCGAGAGAGGGAGGGCCACCAAAGCGAATAATTTTTTACCGCCTGTATGTACATTCACGAGTAAACATCGTCTGCTAGCACACCGCCACACTTTAGTCAGGATAAGTGCCTGGACGTCTGCTCGATGCAATGGGGCCGATGGTGGTATTCGTGCGGCAAGTGCATTCGAGGATGGTCATATGAGAGACACCCGCCGTTGAAAACATGCGTTGTTGAGCCCCCGAAGAACACCAAGGTCGTCGGCACGTGTGGAAGTTATATCATAAACGTCAACTACAGGCGTGCCTTGACGGGAAGATGCTAAGGGTCACGAGGAAATGCTTAGGTTTAGGTAGCGTCAGGGTGTAGCTGATTGGTCGTTTTGGTGGTCAGGACTTTGGCTAGTTCCGCCTATTCTCGTGGACATACACGTGTTGGATGCTCAACTTCGCAGAAGAAAAACAATTTAAAAAATGCAAAGTCAGCCCCTGGCTCAGAATGATAGACAGAGTCTCTGAAATAATTTATCTGCACATACGCACATGTGTGTGTGTGGCAGATCCTCACACATGCGGTATTGTTAGTAGCGAGTCGGTTGTTACTAAAGCGTCGATAAATACGCAACAAGCACTTGGTGTCGAACAGTGTGTTCGAGTCTGTGTACGGTGATTCAATAATTGCGGTAAATTGTTACTTAAAGACATTTAATAAAGCGTACACTCGCTACCCGCAACGACTTATTCGGCGCAATTCAGGGCCATAAGAGCTAGGTCCCTATATCACTAGCAGTGCATTTTTCCGAGAGACCGGACCTGTACCGCGATGTCGAGTACTCATTTGACAGCAATTTGAATTTCGCGGGCCTGTCCGTTCATTGTTTACAACAGGGAGCGACGCAATTCCGTGACAGGATAGAATGAGTGGAAGTTTTTACGATCCTGTCGCTGTAAACAAATGAGTTCTGTGGGGATTCTCGCTCGACGTTCCCGCGTTTCGCATTCCTTCGAGGAAACTCGCTATGTAACGCATGCAAGTACATGCAATCAGGAACACCCGAATCACCATGGGGCAGACTACTTGGCCGTCCCGACTTTTGGCATGTTTCGTTTGGACACAACCTCCTCTCTTTCTCTCTCTCTGATCAGTGGCGAGGGTTGTTTGGGGGCCCAAGTTCGTCTGCTACTGTTTATCGCTTTGATTCCCGTCTCCAGTGAATTGCGTGTAATATATATACGTCTGTCCTCTACGGGTACACTGTTGGTGCACTCGAGCGCCGTCAACTCGTTCTGGGCAAACGTCTTGCAGTCTTTTTTCGATGCTAATCATGCTATTGAGCTGTTGGCAAACCTGACAGCGCTGCCCGGTCGCCTGCCGTGGCCGTCGTTTCACGCTGCGAGTCCTGGTCCCCCTGGAGTTGTCCTTTATGTCTCGGTGCAGTGAGCAACGATCGTCGATTGTGTTGCTGTTGTCTGTTGGTGTCATTAAGGACGCAACAAATATGCCACGAATCTACGTAGCGTCCCCTCCATCCGCCGAAAACGCTCGTGTCTCTTCAGCATAAAAGTGAGGTGGCCACCTCGAATGATCAGACGGGGTGTGAGCTATGCGCTCGGAACTGCTTGTGACCCGCGAAAACTCCAGAGGAAAAGCGCCAGTGCCCCGGAAGCAGGTCACAGCCACCTGACTGAGAGGAAGAGAGGACGTTGTCGACGTACGGATGGCGATTACGTCGGACACGGCAACCTGTCTTTTGGCACTCCCCTGTCATCTCCGTGTAGCAACTGTCTGACCGAGCAGCTGACGCAGTCACGGATTACTCCTCTGTCTGGCACACACACATCGTAAAGCCGTGCCGTCTGGTGGGCGCTGGACACCTGTGCGTGCGTTTGTGCGTGTCTCATTACGAGGTGTACAGCCGACCCCGTCCCTCGGCTTGAAGCATTCGCTACGCGTGCGAGATATCAACTCAGAAGCAGGCAGTGTAAGTCTGAGAAAAGCTTTATTTATTAGTGGGTTGTTGTGCTTTGCCTGGCGGCGGTAACATTGTCGAGTGATTTGTTTCTGGGGAGATGTTCCAAAAAGGCGGACATCTGCTCTCGACGGTATCTGACCGAGTCGATCGGACTGCGTTGGACGAACTTGCAGGCCAAGACGAGGAGGACAGTTGTTTTTATGGTAGTTGCGTGCGGAAGCGGGCGTGAGATTGTAACAATTGTAACCGACGTATGATCGCATGATTGTGTAGTTAGACCGCCATTGAATTTCCTTCGAGTTAAAGTTTCGTAGAAGTCTTTCCGGATCGACAAGTCAGGACCCGGAATGACGCTGGATACAGTCTCAGAATTGTAGGTCAGGTCCATCAACCGGGGCGATAGAGCCATTTGTCCGGGCCGTTTTTAGGTGTTAGTAGGTCCTTGCTGTCGTATGCACAATCTCCCTTTGATCTGTACACAACAGCCTGGCTACGCCGGCGAATTGGCTATGGACACTAAGTGATAAATATATGAGGTCCTAACCGGGATCCCCTCTCGTGTAAAGTCGTTCTCCCGCCGCTTCAATCTCTTGTTGCACAGTTGCCAATTCATTACCGGGCTCACGGGTATTCTGCTAGTCTATACCTTTACTCTTCTATACGGTTCTTCTTGAATCGAGCGCTTAGCTTAACCGATGTGCTTTTGCCTAGTTACGATACGTGCCAACAAGCCCTAGAAATATGGATGGATCGTTCGATGAGGTTTTTCTGGCGGTTTCTCGCTACGAGCTAAGTAAGTAGAGGCACAATACGTATCTCGTCTGTCACACGCCGCTATTGCTGAGCGTATTTGTGCCGCTCAGTTTTACCCTTCTTCCGCTCCTGTGGCTGAAGTTCGTGCTCGATCACGCCACAAACTACAGAGTTATGCTTTTGGGTAGAAATTCCCGTTGCGTTATGGCTCTATCATTGAAAAATATAATTTTATCGCACTGGGTGGATAGTTACGTTTTAATGAATGGTGAGACAAGAACTATAATGTTGAAGTGAACGGGTTTGCTGTGATTGGAGAGGTTTACATGAAAGAAAAGTTAATAGAAAAATAGAGATGTCCGTGTTTTAAGGGGGCAATGTGGGCTTAGATGCTTAAAGGGAGGCTTCGCAGAGGTGATCCGAGCCGATCCTGATGATCGATGTCTCCTTGTGTCTGATCGTTGCAGTCCGGAGTGACAAAGTGGTGCAAAAGCTAAGGAAGGAGAAACTTGTTCTGCTTGGATAATGCAGCTTATCCTTGCAAAAATCTCAAGTGTTGGAGTGAAACTAGCGACGCTGTTAGCCGCAGCGAAGGGCGCTCATATATCGCAAGTTACCGTCCGTATTTGTATCACAACTGAGCTTTACTACAGCTTTTATATAAATGAGAACCCATTTCGAACAGCACAGCCGAGCTAAACAATTTATACTACAAGTGGAAAGGTGTGATTATATATATATATATATATATATATATATAGAGAGAGAGAGAGAGAGAGAAGGACAGTTGTGTTCTCATTCTCTCGGAGGACAAACTTCGTTACTGCGCGAGCTGACCGATTTCGTCGCATGCTTTCGCCGCCCATTTCCACGCCGGCGGAAAAGATTGGTCCATTTTACGAAACATGTGGGGCATTGCAATTCCGACTAAAATCGGCACCAACCATGTCAAGTTTGGTGGATGATTTTAACAAGCACTAACAACGTAACGAAAATAGAGATTTCTTTTCTCAATAACCTAAACTCATACGCGGCAGAGGTGCGTTCTCAGCGTGACCGACAGCTTTAAGCTGGCGTAATGCTGCGCCTGAAGACGCGTCCGTCGCTGGCGAACCATCGTAGCTCGTGGTAGCGTGGCTGCCACGAACGAGATGACAATCACTCGTTCGTAATCTCCACTTGATGAGTTCTCCCATTGTACTTCTTATTTCCTGTGGAAGTGAGTGCGCAAATCGTCGTTTTGCCGACAAGGCCGGTTCGGCTGTAGATCCTGTTGTGAGGTCGAATTGTCTACCGGAATCGGTAACGTTCAGCGCGAGCTAATTGGCGAGAGTTCAAATGCCTGACCCGTAGCAACGAATCATTACAGTTATGATCTGGTTACTGGCCACGTGCGTTCTGTCGTCCTGTGTGCAGGGTGTTCGCAAAACTCTCTCTGAGGTTGTAGAAAAACAGTCACTGTAAAGTGTAAAGTGTACAGTTGGAAAACGACGCTGCGACCTTTTGCTTGTCACTCTGGAGAGGGAGATTTCTAAACATGCCGTACAAATATTTTTACACAAATGACGTGTTCCATGTTAACAACATCTAATTCACTCAGACAGCCGCCAGTCGTCGATTAGCCTTTGTTCAGGTTGAGGCGTACCCAACCTGATCCGGTAAGCTGTTTCGATACCGTTCTCTTCGTCAGCGCAGGCTTGTAAAAGAGGTGTCGAGTCGGGTATTCGGGTGCCCGTGTCGGCGTCAACTCGTCATTTTGCGAAGGTTTTATTGGATCGAACGCAAGCGCTCGAACGTATTTACGGCTGGTCAACGTGGTTTGTTATTGTTGAGCAAGATTCATTCAGCAGCAAGAGCATTCAGTAGTCTTGCCCTGTCGATGAGAAAAGTCTGCATTGTTTAACCTGTAGGATCCAAAGAGATGACAAGGTCCCTTCCTACTAACATTGGCTGCCTGTCGTTGTCTGCTTCATCGAGCAAAATTGCTAAGGCGCGCTGAGGCTCAGGTGATTCGGCCGGCTTAGATTGCTTAGGCGGCAAGAGTATGATTTTCGAGTTTTGATTTGCCAGCCTCTTTCATAAGCCTTGTTGTTATCCTATAGAACGATGGCTATAAAATGCTATGCCACTGTTGAAATGTATACCCAGATGAATGATGTTTTCCTTTTCGTACTGTTTCGTTGGTCGTTTAGATGACAAAACCGTAGACAGACCTATGTAGCATAATTTCGGATTTTCCACAAATTTGTTTTGAAGACACCGCGGAAAACGTTCTTTATATCGTATGAGCCACCGTGTCGATCTCATTGAATAAAGCAATGCAAATTAGAAAACGCACTATCTTCATAGGGAATCGCACGAAGCCAACACCTTGACAGCTCTCTGACCCAGCCTGATCGTCTCTGAGCAACTACTCATAGAGAATTTGCTAAATTCGATATACATTGCCTCTCTCTAGATCAAGGAAATTATACATGTGACGATGTATCTCTTCTCAAAATCCGGATGGGAACACGGGCCATCTACGCTCTATGTGTGAACGAACGGGAAGGGACGTATCTGCTCCAGGCCATGGAAGCTATCAAAATCTACTCCTTGCACTCAGCAGATGCTGGCGACAAGGGCACCTATCGTTGCGGGAAGGCGAACTCTATTCGAAGTTTCACCAAAGTTCGCTTCGTCTGATCTGAGCATCGGTTTCGGCGACCGTCATCCGTAGAAGCTCCCTAACGGTCTTTCAGCGTGGGCTAATTTGATATCAGTGGGGGAATCGTTCCGGGGTACACACAGGCTTTGAGCTGAGTAGGCTCAACAGGCCCCTTAACGAAAGGCCAAGTCTGCCTGCATAGCGTACTATTCGTAATGGTGCTTCCGTGTTACTGTAAGGACATCTGCAACTTACCGTAGCTTGTACCTGATGGAAATAACTGAAATTTATTTTTGGATTGAAACACTCGGTCCTCACTTGAATAGCTGGGCCGACAGTTTGGTATTTTAGCGATGTCGCTGCGCAACAGTGACTAAATGACCTTGTTCTTAGTCGCTCTTTTGTAGGCAAACATTGGTGATAAGCTGGATAATCTCACAGAATCGAGCGGTCGATGGAAGCTTTTAGCTGTTCCCAGGCTAGTATAGCAGCCATATCCTCCGTCACGAATAGGAAGAGTATCAGAGGTTAAGTGATATTGCGTTTCATCCACTGCTGTTCCCGTATTGAACGGTGCGTGCGCACAGATACGCAGTAAATGTCGCCGTAGTTAGCAGGCGTTTCTCTGTCTCTGAACGAATCTGTTGCGTCAACACTGAGCGAGGTCGCTTTGAGGTGGTCCGGCTGTGTTGACGCGAATCGCCATAGCCGTCACCGCTTCGGGGAAACAACATCATCGCGTTCCGCTGGTTAAAACGCCTTAGGATGAGCTAGTAATGAAGTAGTAATGAAGAATCTAGAAAGCATAGCAGTAGTGATGCCCTCGAATGTATAATACAAGAGATACGTAGAGATAAGCCTAGCGAGCGGTAGTGAGTGAACTGTGTGAAGGCGTAGCACCCCAACTTTCCGCATGTACCTGTACGAGCAGCGTTGCCCACTTAGTGCTCGCTATGCCCGGCGGACATGGGGCTCGGTTTGGTAAATCGCTGAAATTGCTCTTCGAGCTAGTGGATTGACAAAAGGTTTCTCCCTTCCAACCGAATCCGCACTTACAGTGAAATTCGACAAAGCACATCATTTTCCTACTCTGTCGACGCGGAAGACGATAGTGTCTCAAGTTTACCAGCTTAGTGCTGTTGAGGTCCCGTGTGGCTCAGAGCTATCATTTTCTCTCCCCTCGGGTTGGCAGAGTTCATGCCGGATACACCTAAGATCATGGCTAATGATAGCGTCCAGCCCATAGACGATCATGTTTGCTTGGTTCCCGGCGGAAATAGTGTCCTAAAAGTACTTGTCCTCTTGGACCTACTTCCATGGCCGTTGGCTATATCCCGTGGATGACGGACTCGACATCCAGTACCGGCAGTTGGTTGCATTGACCCGCTCCATAGACAATGAATATAGATAGCGTATTTTCACGGACTTGTCAGGCCCGTTTGTAAGAATTCAAGTTTGGAAGCATATATATATGTATATATATATCTACGTTTGGCGTTAAATATGTTGTTAGTGTCGGAGATCGATCGTAAAATATGCGTCCATTCAGCCTCTTTTGGTTGAAGCGCTGGGGTTTCGCCTCTGGGGGTAATTTAAACTTCCTTTTCATGAGTAAATGTTTCCATAGAACCAACAAATTTATAGCGCAATATCTTAATGTCATTTACGCTTTTCCTCCCCAGGGTAATGAGTCGCGAAGAGGGTATGGGCTAATTTTATTCTCTGGATGATTTTCTCGATAAAGCGCTTGTCTAAGGGTTTATTCTCGTTAAGAACATCCCTCTGTTCAGCTTTTTTTCCTGGACGTGACGTGCTATTGCCTTGATGTTACAGCCATGTACGCCACTTCATTTTGTCGTCGGACGTTTTGTTATCACGCGTAGGCTCCGTCGAATTTTTAACGTCAGCATACATGCATCTGTTGGTTGACCAGACTGGGGGCGTGTGTCGAACATTGACTGAAAGTTGATTAACTCTCGGGAAAGCAACGTGTTTTTATAACGCGCGATCCATTTCGGTATGCGACCGATGCAGTCGGTATTCTGCGAGAAACGAACGTTTATCGATGGAGGATAGCAACAGGGGAGCAAATATATGTTAATGCAGTGACGTCTAGTTTTACTGTACAATGATAGAGCGAATATTTTGTTAGTATGCCTTCTATCTTCCCCTATAGTGTTCGCGAAATAGACGTGTATGTTATAATAGTAATAAGAACAACACCGCCGTACAAAAAATTTACCTAAGATAATGGTGGCAGCGCTGCTAGTTTAGCTTGCAGAACAACACACACACAGACAAACACACATAAAAACCAGCACAACTTGTGGAAGCTTAGGCATATATATATATATATATATATATATATATATATATATATATAC